>CAKAKR010036037.1:18728-40593 GCA_916700685.1 Adelosebastes latens | reverse complement strand
GTGTATTCTCCTGTTGGTATTGACTCTTGTTTTGAGTTGTTTGGTGGATTGGATGATTGAACTCTCTATCAGTAACAAGGAACAAACAAGACATATGGGCTATTTTACACTTTATTCATTTAATACACCATCAGGAGCCTCAGTAGCGGTGGAAGATCCATACGCAGCCACAACAGCCTGGCACCTCCTCCTCATGCTGGTCACCAACCTGGTCACACGTTGCTGTGGGATGGCGTTCCATTCCTCAACCAGGATTCGTTGCAGGTCAGCCAACGAGGTTGTGTTGGTCACTCTAACACGTACAGCACACCCAAGCTGATCCTACAAGTGTTGAATTGGGTTGAGGTCTGGACTCTTGGCAGGCCGTTCCATTCTCTACTCCCACATTGTGGAGGTAGTCTGTGATAACCCTGGCTCTGTGGGGGCGAGCGTTGTCATCTTGGAGGATGAAGTTAGGTCCCAGATTGTGGAGATATGGGATCGCCGCTGGCTGCAGAATCTCATCCCGATATCTCACTGCATTGAGATGGTCTTCAATGATGACAAACTTTGTTTTGCCAGTGAGAGAGATGCCGCCCCCCCACACCATGACACTGCCCCCACCAAAAGCTCTTACTCGATCGGTGCAACAATCGGCATAGCAGGAGAATACACTGTTTAGCATTGGAAGAGAATTTGGGCGCTACCCACATAATCAGCTGTGCTGCTCATCCCACAAATGCATGATCCTTACAAGTTGTGAAGGTAAATAAACAGGCTTTCCAACCATGTAAAATACAATGCCAATTAGCATTGTAACAACAGAGAAATAATCCACCAAACACAAATTTCCAAACTTTTTTTCCCGAGTTTACCATCTCTATATGCCCGGGGCCAGTCCCTCAGGTTAACATCAAGCCCTAAAGATTTATCTTAAATTTCTACTTGGAGAGGCTTTCAGTAGCCGACAGTGTGAGTCAGGGCAAAAAATGTTGGATCAAAACTAGATTCAAGGATTTTCAAATGATTCTGTGCAAATTGATGGCTTGAGTAATTACTAGGTTTTACATACTCTTTTTGTATGGAGTTAGAATATGCCCGGCTCAAAAAAAATCAAGTCTAAGTAGATGAGTAGATGGCAGAGAGAAAATGAAAATGGCTTCACAAATCAGCCTGTTTCCTCCTGAGTGCTGGTTAGATTTTTTCTCCTGTGGTACCTATAATATAATATAATATAAAATAATATAATATAATATAATAATACAAATCAGAAACAAAGTTTAAAATATCTCCAGGGGGAAAAGTTTGAGACAATTTACCGGCTACAGCATTGATCCACGCTGATTTGTGCAGGACATGCAATGGATAAAAGTGCATTTTCACCACCTCCCTAATAAACTTTGACTTACAAAATGTGCTTTATCAGTGTTAATGGTGCCTGGTACTGTGTGTCCATTGTCCCCAGTCCTCTCTTTCTTTCTTTCTTTGGCCCTCCTTGATAAGAAAAGTGCCTCTGAAGTGATTTGGCTGAGCTCTCCTGCAAACACTGCTTTCTCTCTCTCTCTCACACACGCACATTGTGTTGTGAGTTTACATTTACACACACACTCACGGACCACTCCTCTCGTTCAAACTTCACCTCTCTGTTTCAGATTGAGACCACACTAAATAACACATAACCAGCTGGGCAGCTGTAGTCACATATTAATGAGTAGCCCACAGCTATTGCTTTTGGGGACATTAATTAATGGATTCATTGCTTTGCCCCCTGGTCATTGTTGTACACAAACACAAACACACACGCACACACACACACACACACACACACACGCACGCACGCACGCACGCACGCACACACACACACACACACACACACACACACACACACACACACACACACACACCACTAGTGTGTTTACAAAGGAGATTAGAGCAGTTCCACTCTGTACCTCAGCGTAACAGAGGTGCTTCAGAGCCATATGTGTAAACGATGAGAGGAATGTACACTGATGTATTGACAATTCATGCTATGTACATTTAGTGATATTTATAACCTTTTTAACCCCAGAAGGAACAGCTGTAGTATGTTATGTCATGTTACTCCCAAATGCATGCTTTTTTATGTTAAGTGACACAGGGTCCCTTATGGACGGAGCAAATAACAACATCAATGGTTTAATTATTGCTGCAAAAAATATTATGGCTGTTACAGCTGTTTAAAGTTTGTGTTTGATGTTGTTTATCATCATTGCTGTTTTTTAGGGATTTAGTAGGTTTTGACCCAACCACAGCAGCAGATAAACAAATGAACGTAGCCAGAAACCACAGGCTCAATCTGTGTACAGATCATATGTCTTTCTGCCCCAAATCTTGTTCATGTTCCAGGAAAACACTCATTTAAAGGGACTGTTTGTAACTTTTTACACGTATAAATGTACCGGGTCGGGATCCCATGCGCGCTCGCATATGTGCACTCGCGTGTGGCTACGCTGTTCAGACTGCTCCTCTGCTTGCCTTCACTCACACAACGTGCGCGTTCTCACTCTTTCGCTCCACTTCACGTGCATGCGCGCACACTCCACACTGCAGAAGAGTTAGTTTAGCTCTGAGAATATTTAGTGAATGTACAGTGGACGTTTGTGCAGAAATAAATGCTGCAGCTCCTCCAGACCAACAGAGGTTTTCCGTGTCTTGTGAAGTGACGGGGCTCCGCAGCGAGTAACGTTATCGTCTCCGACCGGGTGCCGGTGTCTCCCCTGTTCCCTCCGGGCGCAGTCGGAGACGATAACGTTTCTCGCTGCGGAGCAGGAAAAGCCAACACTAGGATCAGCATTGATTCATGGAGAGACCTTCGTCTAGTCAGCTAACATTACTGCCAAGCAGGTGAAATATAGAGTGATATTGTGGTTTTAGCTGATGTGTGTCGCCTCACTGTTTTGAGCTATGCTCGTTCATGTCTATTTAGAGCGAGCAAAACACGAGCCCGACGCTGACTTTCGTTGACTTAACGGCCACAGGCGTCACTGTTAACAAGCATTTCTGATTCTTACAAACAGTCCCTTTAAAACACAGCTATACACATTGAGTGCTCACTCTTGACCTTGGAAATAGCAGTTGATCATTTTTTTGGAGGATATGATACAAAATGTTGTGGTTTTCTGATACCTATGAACAGTTTGGTGGTTAATTTAGCAGTAACAGTTTGTCATAATCTGCCCTGGCTTCATGTTTTTTTTCCTTTGTTTTATTCATATCATTCATGTTTCCTGTTTCATTTTGTTACTCACACAGAGTATACAGTGTGTGTTGAGCAGCTCCTCCTGTGCTTCTGCGTCAAGACGTGCTCTCTCTCCATCTGTGTGTCCAGTGCGCGTCGGTGGATTAGAGGCTCGTTATCCTCTTAGAGCTCTAAATGGCTCCACGTTCCTGCACTCCTCTCTCCATCTCATCTGCTGTCTGAGACACGCACCGGAGGAGCGTCACACGAGAGCGAGATTCATGCGTAAAAGGAACGATGATCGTGTCCACCATTCAGTTGTTTTAGTCGTTGCGCATTACGCGCGAATTGTTGGGACGATACATCAATCTCCATGTCCATGTCCATCGTCAGTGTCCGTCTGTCTGTCCGGTAATGTGTCCAACCCACTGATCTTTTGCAGACTGTAATCTCATCAGTGTCAAACCAGAGCTGCCCTTTCCTCTCGGGTACTTTCTGGCGTTTGCGCCCAAATCTGGATAAAAGAAACGATTTTTTATCAGAGAAAACTTTTATTCGTTACTTTTACAATTACAGGCGCGTTTGAATGTTGCGATAAAATGAACATTTGACTGTTTTAAACTTCCCGACCAGAAGAAGAAGACATGGAGTCTACATGTAAAGAAAGGAGTCTTTTATACTTACTTCTGTTTGCAATATGCACAGCCAGCGTTTGCTTTTGTGCAAGAAGATCAAATGCTCGGAGATCTGGTGAGTTTATACCTGACCTTTTTTTTTTTACCACATTTGACAATAATAATAATAACAATAATGACTTTATATTGAAACATTGTGGATGAGGGCAGCATTAGTGTGGGCTCATCTTTCTATTTGTTTGATTACACCAGCAGCATCATAAAGCCAGCTTTAAACTTTGTCACGTCATATTTTGATTATTATATGAAACATAATATTTTAGCATTCATTCACAACAATCTATGTGACCATTTGAAACTTTTAAATCCCTTTAAATTCTAGTTTCATGGCAATAAAGGCTGGGAAAACATGAACTTTGGTCGTTGGAAAACACACCATCATCATATAATCTCCATTATATTCCTCAGACAGCATAGAAGTGATTATTCTACAATCACTTAGACTATAAAAAAGGTCCCCACCCCTCCTTCTCTCTCTGTAAGGTGCTTTTTAGTCACTGAGCAGCAGCACAAAACTGCATTTTAACCTTTGAGCTACAAATTGTTCATAATAACTGTACTTTTAGCACTTTAAAATCCTGATAAGTTTGAGACAGGACTTTCATGTCTAAGAGGAAAAGGACACTGACATAACTTGGTGAAAATGGTGTTTTCTTTCTCAAACCATTGTTTGTGTTGATAAAAACTGTCCACAGGTTTTATGAATTTTACACATTTGTCAAAGAAAGAAAGACAGAAGAGGAAATATTCATCTTCAGACCAACAGCACACCCATCAGCAAACTTGCCAAAGTGGGCAGAAAATCCCTGGATGTTGATTTCGTCATCTCCACAGTGTCTCTACCTTTCTTTGATATTCTGTCACCCTGAACGCTTTTTCCATCCCAGTTTCTTCCCCTTTCCTCCTCTTTCCCATCACTTCCTTTTTCTCTCGCTGTCAGTCTCTCTGACTGTCTGTCGTATTTCTCCCTCACTCTTTCGGACCCACAGGCTATAGCAGGCTGACTATTACATCTGTCTGTCAGCACAGAAAAACTCACCACAGTTGGGACTGCCATACAGAGGACGGCTGTAGTTCTGTCTTCATGACTTCCAGTGACATTTGTACTTGTTTTTTTTTTTTCATTCTGAGGGGTTGGGGGGATGTCAACAGGGCTCGATGTCCAGATGAATCACATCAGCCTTAACACAACAAAGCTGGTAGTACAGGAAAGAGTTAAGACTGAATGACGTCTCTCCCCAAGGTGGTCTTACTTTTTCAGCATTTTGACAGCTTTCTCCCCAGTTAGAGTAAGCTGTTGAATTATTTATAGAACCATTCTTTATTTCTTACACTTACTGTAATGTAGACCTATTGACTTGTTATGGAAATTGTGCCTTTTAATATGTCACTCAGTACAGACAATATTGTTTGGTGAAAGACAATGAAAATATAACTAATATAAGAAACAGGAGATGACATTTCACAGTTTATCCCTTCATATTCAGTGTCTTATATCACTCCCTAAGCCATGCTGAAGGGCAGCACAGCAGCATGTGTCTCAGTGGTCATCCACTTTGGGATGACTCAGACCTGGAAAGAGCAGCGCTTCTACACGACTGACTCTGAAAGTGGAGATATCGAATCAGAGGAGCAGGTGGTTTGCTCTGAAAGAGGACGGTCTGATTATTGTTGATCAAGTGAGAGCAAGTATTATGAGAGCGCCTTTTTGATTTCTGGTCAGAGTGGTATAAAAGTGTCCGGGGTATTGAAATCTCAGCATAAATGAAGCTTAAAGCAGCAGTGGGTAGAAATGGAGCAAATATGATTAAAAAAGTATTTTTTTTATAAAATGGTCACTATATCCTGACAGTAGTGCATGAGACAGGTAATCTGTAATAAATCATGTGCCTCTGTGTCCTCCGGTGCTCCTAATGGCATCTGCAAGACTTCACAGACCGGAGTGAAACAGCTTGAAAGATCTTATCAACACCTGACACCCATGAAAAAAGGCTTCATATTTACATGTTTCAAACTGACAAACACCCTGGGAATGGGAACGGGCTAGATATTAGCTTTGTTCATATACATCAGTCTACATGGCAGCCAATAATTAATAAGAAATTGCTGTAGAGAAATGTCAAAAATATGTTTGAGGTAACGTCTCCATTACATGGTTTGTCCACCAGAAAGGACTGACTGACTGAGCTGATCTTGGTTGCGAAATCAGCCAATATGTAATTAATGGATTTTTAAAAATCTCAAATATTGAAATTTCGATATCGATATTAGCCTAAAAAGTCTAGTATTAGTCAAGCTATTATTTGGACGATATTTCAAACTTGTATTATACCACGGCCCTGTAGTGGTTGTGTCTAGGAGGTAACCTACAAATTGCGAAATCTAGCAAAAACTCAAGACTCGCTGCCAACGACCTATTACAACCATAACCATTCAAGGTCAATGCCTAACCTTAATCATCTCTCAAGATTCCCAACTTTTGATGTCTGTCGCGCCCTGATTAGTTCCACCCGTCCCTCATCAGCCCTGCTCTCAGCAGACCTCCTGCTCACCTGTTCTCCCCATTAGTCAGTCACCATTTATACTAGCCCAGTTCCTTTGTTCCTTGTCAGTTCCTGCTACCTGTTTACCCGTTAGCTGCCTGCCTGTGGACTCACTGCCTGTAAGCCTTCATTCTTAATAACTCATTGAACTCCACCAGTCTGCTTGTCCTCCTCTGTGTTTGGGTCCTTCCCCTGCTTCCTGCCTGCTTTCCTAACTGTGACAGATTTAGAGTCATGAGTCATTTGAAAGGAGACATCACAGAACTGTGAAGTGGGCGATCATGGCATTTTGCTAATTGTGTTGGCCTATGTGTGTTCTTTGATATGTTCTGCAAGAGATGCAGCAGCTGTTGCTTAATTCTTAAGATCGCATGAAAGTGTGCCGTTTCCTGGCCTCATGTGGCCTTTTTTTGACCAGTCGTCCCAAACGTACATTACAGAAGTATGCACCTGGCCTGACCTGGGAAATCTGGCCTCACCTGTCTCATGTAGTCTATGTATGAAGTGGGCAATGCCCCACATGGAATTAACCAGTCGAGTGGAATTTCAAGGTCTTAACGCACAAGTGGAAGATACTTAGCCACAGTAGCAATGACAGCTGATGTTGCAACTGTATCCAGTAAAAAAAGGTTGAGCTGTTGATGTACTGATGACCCTCACTCATGGTCACAAGCTCATGATGATGAGTATCGCTGAGACACCATAGACTGTATATAAGACGTGGACATAGTCACCGTGACATCACCCATTGGTTTGTCGACTGCCGTTTTGAAGCCTCCAGTTCCGCATTTTGGCTGTCGACATCTTGGTTTTTAGCCGTCGCCATCTTGTTTTTTTGCAACCAGACGTGACACGAGAGAGTGGAGCTAAGTACAACCAAATGCTAAATAAGACATTTTTAGGCGACCACAAAGGTTACAATTAACTTTCATGAACTGAAAACACACTGTGAAAGGGTTAAAGTTGTAAGACGAAAACACGGACAACTCTTAGACCTGTCAATCACAACGCCCTAAAGCATACCCTGCTTTATGGTCTATTAGACTCTAAATTGGACCATAATTTACTAAATGAACATCATGCTGTATTGAAGAAGACTTGAGACTAGCGCCTGCCACCATAAACTCAGGTTTACTACATTTACTGAGGCAATAAATCAAGTGCGAAGTCGGGTGATTTTCTCATAGACCTCTATACAATCAGACTTCTTTTTGCAACCAGAGGAGTCGCCCCCTGCTGGCTGTTAGAAAGAATGCAAGTTTAAGGCACTTCCTCATTGGCTTCAGTTCTCAGACCCAGAGGTAGCCCACTGTGAGACACCAGTTTTGGATGCACCCAATACTTCTGAATGTTAATTTACCAATTGATTTGGAAGGTTGTTATCACAATATCTTAACATCACACTTACAGACAAATCCTTCTTTTTCCAGTTCTTAAAAACAATCTTAATTTCTTCTGCCTGAGGAGACACAGGATCAATACAGAATCCAGTCTTACCTGCCATAAAAAATCCAGCAGTTTCAGGGCTTTATGTCAGGATTTTCAGGTTTCGTATTTTCCCTCTCGTCCCTCTCCGAGTATTACATTTTTTACCCAGACCCACCTTATACATTAAACACCAACTGTATGTTGATGGACATAAAAATGATGATTTAAGAAGTCCCCTCTCTATGTGCTCTAATTCTGAGAGTTCAGCTTGCCTGTACCTTCGCCCAGCCGCACCCCTGGGGAGATATGGATGATCGGAGAATTCAGCTGACATATTGAATTACCCGCTCGGATGGAGGAGAAGGGTTCAAAATAAGCAGAAGAGATGTCGAGAGGATTCAGGACAGGAGAGAGGTCGGCATAGGATGTAGAAGAAGGGAGTCACAAGGAATAAAGAGATAAAAAAGTAAAGTGGAAAAGAGCAGCGTTGTAGCTACATGAGATTTCAATTTACAGAGGTCGGCCCTGCTATATTAACCTTTTGTTTAATCCCCATGTCGATGTATACCAGAGAATTCTGTCCTTTGCCACTCAGAACAGATCAGGCCATATGAGAATCTATTCTTAAATCACACATAAATAAAGTCTTAAATAAAATCCATTTATAATACATATTGTTATGCAGCATTAAGGAGCTTCTTCATGGTCTTGAGGTAGCAATCCTCTACCCTGTGCAAATGTTATGACATAAAGTGCATGACTATTGGGCTATAAGGGTCCTTGTGTGCTCATTTTTACTCCAGTAAAGCCAGGTCATGAATATACAGCAGGGGTATTGATGATCTTTACCGCCAGAGCTCTCTCTTTCTTCTATAAGAGGCTTTTCAGGCCGCAGTTGGACACTGGAGGTGCAATCACAATCTCTTGAAGTGTCACAGAAGCACCCAGGATTTAATAACTCAGAGCATGAAAATAATGACATTTGAAGTCAGTCAGTTGATATTAGAGGCCAGCTCATCTTGCTTCAGGTTATGCTATTTTAAATGGTGGTTAAATGGTCCCTTTTCACCCTTCAAATAGACTCTAAGGTGAAGGTTAAGTTCTGTTCATATTATCATTGGCTATTTGGAAAGATATTGCAAACACACTTGCTTTTGTTCAAACCTCATGGAACTATTGACAAAGCATTTATATATAATCGGCAGGCAATTTTCCTCCTTGCTTATTCTGAAAACAACTCAAATTAGTTTTCAATATTTTATATAAAAAAATCTTCACAAGAATGAAGTTGTAGGATTGAAGTTGTAAAGGTGTGTTCAAAAAGTATTTTTATCTTTGCCTCCATTAAAAATAGAGAAAAAAAAACAACGCTGCTCACCTGGTATCAGACTTAGCTGAGGTGTTGGAGCTATAAACTATCAAACCTAATGAAAAAGCATCCGCACACTCAAATCAATGCAAACATATTTTCAATAACTTCTGTGAATGCAGCAGTTCAAAAGGTTGAAGGAACATCACTTGCTTAGTCTTAATGCAGAACATTGTGTCAATCAGTTGAACTTGTCTTGCTAAACAATGCAACACATCCACTCCAGGAGTATTGGAACCACTGGGTCATGAGGAAGAGGATTTCGATATGAGTGTTTTGCTATGAATTAACTATAATATATGCTCTATGTTTGATGATGTTTCCATAGCATTTATCTCTATTGTTGCATATTCAATCTTGTTTTATATATTGTGTGTGTTGTATATTCAATGTGCTCCGTGTTTATTGGCTGTCTCAGGCACTGGCTGCGGTTGAATAGTCAAAACAATGACGTCCGAATGTCTTCTCTTAACCACTTTAAAAATAGAATCACACCTCTCGAAGAAAGATGTTTCAATTGATCCATAATGTACAATTAAACAACAACGGTGGATGTTATTGATGTCCGAATTGTAAGTCGCTTTAAATGTTGCTGCCGCAAGGAATTGTGGGACGGCATTATCTCCTTTCCTTTCGTAAGTGTATCCTATGCTGTAGAAGATAATAAAGGAAGCATTGAAGCACCTTTCCTTAGCATTTAGAGAATTCAGCCAGCTCTCATCATGGTTGCTACTTAGAAACTTCCAGGTCATTTTACTTTGTTTGGAACCTTCCTAAGCAAAAAAGACTATTCGACCGCAGCCACTGTGTCTTTATCTTGTAGTCCATCATACTCAGGACTACAATTCTCTTGATGTTTAGCCACACAAGTTCAACTGATTGACACAATTGCATCTGTATTAAAGTTAATAAGTGATGTTCCTTGAACCATTTGTGCTGCTGCATTCACTTGCTACTTGTTCTCCATTGACACTTTTTTTTTGCCGGCCGTCAGCGTTTGAATCCGCTGCGCAAGGCACCCTTTTGTGGCGATAGGAGACGCACCGGGCTGTCCATTAACTACAATGTAAACCCATCCATGGCAGCAGTAAACACTCTGGGAAAGTGCTGTGGTGATGTATTATAAAGAGCGAAAGAGACACACCAGGCGGGAGGGAGGGAGATGGATGGGTCCAACAAACACAAGACTTTCATCCAGGAGGCCGTTGTTTGTGTCCGGTGTGTTACGTTTCACGTCTCATTTTCACTGTACAAATGTAGTAATTTTAAGCTCATTCATGTAGTTTTTTCCTGAACCTAACTAAGTGGTTTTGTTTACTGCGACCAAAAAGTGACTCCAAGGGGTCTGACAAAGCATATTATGTATATGACGAGTTGGGATGAGAACGTGTTGGACATTTTTGCTCAGTTTTGGGTTCCACCACCACCTACGGGAAATATCTGGCTTCACTGTGCTCACCAGCTATAGTTGCTAACTTTGTCAGTCTGCTGTTTGGTGCTAAGAAATGAGAGTAGTGAGAGTGAACAAAAGTTGCGGGCCAGAAAACCGAAACAGAGCTAAAAGACGATAAACACTGTAGAGTTGGGTGGTAGTTCTCTGTGGGTTCGTCATCATCACGAGCCACACCTTTCACCTTTGAGCCACTGTTAATATAAAAACATCAATTAGAACAGCTTTATTCAGTTAAATAAGGCTTACATGTTATGCTGATCTAAAGATTGTAAGATGCTGAGCTGCTAAAGAATCTCTATATTGTACATATTGGTTACAAGCTGCCATGTCTCTGGTTCAATAATCCATCACAGCTAATAATTCAAACAGTTTATAGCTGCCTATAGTCACAGTCTCACGGTATCTTGTGTTCCCCTCACTGATTATGTCTCTCTGTGTGTGTTTCTATAAACCAGATCGTCTGAGTCCTCCATTAGACATCCAGCTGGAGACAGTCAACTGCACCGCCTTTAGTGTACGATGGAAGATGCCCCGGCGACATGTTAGCACCATCACTGGATACAAGGTAGTCACAGAATGTGACTTGTACATGAAATAATCACACAGATTTAGCAATAATGTTATGTATTTTCATTTCAATTTGTGATGAGAAAAATATTTGGGATAAAAGCAGTTCTCAGTCACCAACAGGTTCTTTCATGACATACAATATGTAGCTCATGGGTTACATCTTATATTTGACCTTTCTTCCATTATGTTACATATTGTTCATGATAATCTTACGGTGAGATGCTCCATACAGTTTATATCAGGCTTTGCCAGCAGCTGTCTCTGTGTGATGCTTTGTTGCTCGGTACCACCCACAAATTCAATGTAAATCTGAGGCAACACCAGCCATATGGACACAGAAAAACAGTTCAAAACCAAGAGAAAAGGAAAACATTTGGCTTTACAAACAGCAGGCTAAAAAAACGCCCCTACATTTTCCTTTTCCAAAATGCATCAAAAGGTTTTCAACCTGGTAAACATAAAAAAACAACTTCTCAGATTTGTCGTAAATCAAATTTCCTCTCTTTTTTTCTGTACAAATGTCCTCCACAAGCTGTTGATGTGGTTGGCCTCCACCTTTTTTTTTTTGCTTTTAAAGTGCCTATCAAATCCACTGTCCAGCAAGATGGCCTTGAGGCTAGATTGATATTTCTAAATTTCTGGTGTTTTGATGGAACCCCTTCACTGCCGAATTTATGCTTTTTAAGGGGCAATATAGCTCTGAAGGATGTGGTCACAAATCTTTATGTTAGTGTCTTGTCAATAGAGAAAAGGCACTCTAGATGTTGTGTACTTGTTGTTGCATAAAGTGGACTGAACACTGAATGGAAAAAGAAGTCTTACTTTTCTTTTTTTACTCATAACATAACGTTTAAGTACTCATACTTTGTGTTTGTCCTCTTGTATGTTTAATTTTTTTTTATATTTTTTGAATGAGATATAATGCCTTACGAGAACCAAGTTTCCTTACTTCCTAGCTTACTTCTTTCCTTCCTTCCTCTCTTGTGTTTGTTTTTAGATTTAACCATTATCAAAGTGTGGATCAGTATGAGTGTTTGTGTGTGCTCTGCTTTTGACCATATGTCTGTCCTAAGAGGATTAGTCAGCTTCCTAGCTTCCCCACGACTCACAGATAAACATGTGCGTTCATTTGGCCAATCACTTTGGAAGTTCACAAGTAATCTTGCTTCCTCGTAGTATTTCCTCCCAATTACAGTATGCTGTGTTTACATTGTCACAGCCATGACCTGATAATAGAAGAGCTGAAAGGTTAAAAAATATATGGTTCTTTAATCCAACACAGGAAGGATTTATGAATGCCTGCCCAAACCAACACTGTCAAAATAGGTTTGATTTTTAATGAAACACCAAGAATCTGAGACTTTTTATGGTAAATATTTGTTTGTATATGTCTTTCTCTTTGACTGTGTGTGTGTGTGTGTGTGTGTGTGTGTGTGTGTGTGTGTGTTTTTCAGGTCTTCTACACAGAGATGAGGAATGGCCTTCCAATGGGTACAGCGTCTTTAATGGAGGTGCCTCTCAGCTTGGACATGCTGACCACTGTGAGTACACTGACTTTCAACTGGGCTGTTTCATGTTAGAAATCAGTGGTGAACATGCTTAGACTATTTCCATTATAATAATCACCACCCAACTTTGATCTGTCTCCAACTTCCAATGTTGACAATGTGGGAAATCTCAGCTGTGGTAGCGTACAAAATCTTTGCAGTGCTGCTTTATCAAAAAAAAAAAACATGCCTTCAAAGCATTACACTGAAAAAAAGAAAACAAAAGCAAACATCAACAAAATATTAAGATATGGCTAGCAATATTCTACATTTTTCATTGTCAACAAATCCAATAAAAAGACCAAAACTAACTACGGGTTATGTGTGAAAGCAATAGGAGTGAATGGAGAGAAAAAAAGCATAACAAACCGTATAATTGATGACGATTTTCTCCATTAGTTGGTCATATATCACGTCTAGTTAGCAATACAAGCCGAAGTTCTACCAAAGTTTAGTATAACTTTAACTGTGATTAGAGGTTACTGGAGACCCAGAACTTTATCCAGCGATATCTCTGTCAATATTACTGCTAATGAAAAGAGAAATGCACCGATGCATCATGAAGGCAAGGGGGTGAAGTTTGACCCTGAAGTAACCATGCTTATTTCAGGTTAAAAGCTTTTAAAAAGTACCCTTAAAAAATAAAGAGGGTTTCAAACATGTCTGTGATCTTCTGACATCTGATCTTATCAGCTTGAACACACCTTGGAAATAATCAGAGTCATGAAATCAGTTTTCTGCAACATTTAGGAATATTAAGCTCCTATTTGGCAGCCATTTTGAAATATGGCTGCCACGGCCATCAGGGGCCAAATTTGCAGCGCCCCGATATCTATATCTTTTCATAACATATAAACCTTCTGTGCCAAATGTGTTGCTTTTATCGCAAAATGCATAATTGTATGAATATTTCAGTTTAGCTGCCCTACTAAACAGTGAATTGATCCTATCAAGGATTGTCTGTGTATAGCCAAAGCCTGATGCATTGTATTCCTTTGTTCCATTGTTGTCCAAAAACTGTTAAACACATCAATGAGTCACACAGTTGCACGGAGTAACATGTTGCTTCATTATGGTGAACATGGGCACTGTAGGCTCTTTAAAGTTGATCCCGTATGCACCATCCTGCTGACTTAATACTAGAGCACCAAATGTGTATTAATCCGCGCCTAAAAATAGTCCTGTACAAATGCGCTATTTATTTCTGTTTTAATAATGTATGTTAAAAGCTACAGTGCCCGGTTGATTTAGGAAATTATTTATGGTGCCTTCAAATGGGGTCGTGTTTACCGTGTTCACGAGAAGAGTCCATATGAACGCCCCCCTCTTGTGGTATTCACAACCTCGTATGTGGAAAGTTTCTGAAAGCTCCGAGTTCACGAGTTGTGATGTGTTTGTTGACGTTGTCAGAAATGGCAGAGGCCATGGAAGTTAATTTTTCAGTGCATAATAAGTGAATATATTGTAATTTTAGTCGTATATTGTTTTTTTTGTAATTTTATAATATGTCTGAGGAAAATGTTGATATTCCCAACGGCCTCATCTTTTTTCCTCTGTCATTATGCCTTTGCATTTGCTGCATTATGTTACCCGCTTGCTAGCTTGCTAAATTGTTAGCCTCTGTGGCTTCTTTCGCAGAGTGCAGAAATTGTGACTTCTGAGTAGTAGTAGTAGTGTTATTATGGTAAATATGGCCTCTGAGCGAGGTGAACGGCGTTACCACGGATTTGCATTCGGGAGCTCGAGTTTCCACAGTCTTGAAAAGGGAGGAGTGAGCGGAGGGGTTCTCATTTGGTTGCAATCTGCAACCACAACACTAGATGTCGCCAAATCCTACACACTGTCCCTTTAAGATTTATATCTTGAACAAATGGACTCGATGGAGAGTGTTTGTTGCGTTTGATCTTTTCATGGGATTTGTAGACAATAAGAAACATATAATAACTCGAACCTTTAATATTTGGTGTCAATGACCAATAAATCCACCATCATCAAATCTCACAAGATTTTTCTCACTTTCTATAAAAATGTACAACTACATTAACAGTATGCTGACTGTTAGTATATTTTGGATCCGCACTTAAAGTTATGACAATGTCTGTGCTGTGATACATTCAAACATTTATGGATAACTCTGCTCTTATTTTCTCAAAAGGGGCAATTTGACGGACAAGCAAGCTTTGTGAGTATCATGTCACTGCTTTCGTAGCACTCTTGACATTTATAGTTCTGTACTTTCCACTCAGAAATAATCCCTAATCAGTAATTTAGTCTTCTTCCACATTCTTTCCTTCTTTTTCTTATTGCCTCCTGTCTTTTTTCTCTCCATTTTCTCTCCCTCTAACCATCCATGCTGACATGCTCTTGCTTATTTTTCCATATCTGTCTGTATCTCTTCTAGGATGTGGACATCGGTAACCTTAAGGTGAACACTAAGTACAGAGTCACTGTTGGAGCGTATGGCTGGGCAGGGGAGGGCAGACCCAGCATGCCCAGAGACATCGGCACTGCTTCACATGGTAAGAATATGTGAGTAGTAGGAACACATTTTACAGCTGATGCTGTTATTTCTACCGTGGTATTGTTAATAACCTCCAATGAATTTAATTTCTCACTGTGCCATTAGACATGTGCATGCCCCCGTCGCCCCCCACTCAGCCTGTTGTCATGGCTGTATCTGACACGGAGCTGGCGTTGTCATGGCAGCAAGGAGAGAGCGAGGGAAGCGCACCTGTCCTTCACTTCCTGGTGGCTTACATCAGGTCAGTCCCAAGAAAGCGTTTAATTAAGCTTCACGTTTATGAAACCGGCCTTTTGCGACCTTACAGCTGCTGATACTCAGACACACATTTCCAGGTATATACATTTGCACAGGACACATGCATATGAACACCATCAACCCATACAGACACTAACCAGGTGAAGAGCAGCCTGAAGTGGCCATGTCATAGAGGGAAGAACAGGCCTGAGTGAAAAGCCTTGTTTCATCACTGGCTGTGAGAGGAAAGGGAAAAGGCTGACTGGTTTTATCTTCCTGTTCATTCTCTTAATTAATAAGCCGTCTGTCTTGGACAAGGAGGACAATTCAGACAGCTTTTTCCCAGAACACTGCTCCCACGTATCTTCTATATCCACAAAGACCACTTGAAGGGTCAATTATTATATGTTTGTTGTGGGGCCAAGCATTGATGAAGCAGAAATTATAGTCAACATGCCATGGTTTCTAAAGATACCACTTTGAAAAAACAAAAGCAAGCAGTTTGAGTTTCAGATGTAATGGTGCACTCATTTAAATAATGGTATCTTAGTTTGAGATTTTGGGAAATACACTTATTCGCTTTCTTGCAGAGTTAGATGAGAAGCAACTGATTAGCGTAGCTTAGCATAAAGACTGGAAGCAAGGGGAAACAGCTAGCCTGGCTCTGTTTGAAGGTTCGGAAAATCGCCTACCAGCACCTCAAAGCTCACTAATTAACACTTTGTACCTTGTTTGTTTAATCTGTACACAAACTGAAACATAAAAAAAGAAGTTGTGATTTCATGGTGAGTTATGTACGGGAACTATATCTTGACCAGATGCAGTGACTTCTGAGGGTTTTGTCATCACCGTGAGGTTGCATGCAACTAGCGAGGACCCCCAGTAAAACCAAAAACTTTGATTTTCAGAGCTTTTTTCACATTTTTATTGGTTTTTCAAAGGCTTGGTACATGGCATACATTTCCAGGGTTGCCGGATCGTGTTTTATATTATGGTGGCAGACTCCAGTAAAGGAATCCAGTAAAAGTAAAATCCAGTACCCAGGGTTTCTCAATCTGGCTACATTCATATAAAGGGGTGGTGTTCGCAGCATATGACCAATCACAAACATGGACAAGTCTACTGTCAGCAGAGCGGCACATTTTACAAACAAAATGAAAACTATAGCCTAATATTTGACAAATACAAAGAAGTTAAACATATAGTCCAGACTAAAAGTAACACTGTTTAAGCTGCCAAATGCAGGAGGTACAGCAGGCAAAAGAAAATTAATATATTAATTAATATGTTGCATGTGGAATAGTATTGATAACTAGAAGATAGAAGGCTACTTTTTGTGGCCTGTATGACACTTTTCGCTACCCTTCTTTCAGCTGCGTCCCTGACGCTGGCAGTGTGAAACAGACTTGGGAGCAAATAAAAAATAAATTTAAGAACATAATTCAAAGCGGTGAGCAGGCTTACTTTCATATCTTATAATCACCCATAGAATACATAAAAGTACCGTAATGCATACCGTCTGTGAGACTGTAAACGCACGACTCTGACGTATTTATTAATTTATTTTTTATTTGCTCCCAAGTCCGTTTTCACACAGGCTGTGATTTGTTTTTCTTTCTGCATTTGGCAGTTTGAACTGTGTTGCTTTTAGCCTCAATTATGACTTTAACTTCTTCATATTTGTGTAATATTGTTTTAGGATCCACACACTGAGCTTTAATTGGTCAGTAGGCGGTACATTTATACGAGTTGATCTCTTATCTGGAACATAACCTGCACCGGAGCAGGTTAGGTGTGCAGCATCAGTAACCATGGCGATCTACCCCGGTAACAAGTGAATCACTATCGTAGGACTGAAAACCCAGGGTTAACCCTGAACGTTACCTCGCTAACCCCAAATCCTGTTTCGTAGTACAGGCATCTGAGGGAAAACAAAAAACAAAAGAACAACAACAAAGGGAAAACATGTCATATATCGTGAGTCCTACTGCAGGATCACACAGTCAGAGAGGAGCCTGAAATCTATTTAGACCTATCTTCCGTTTTAATGTAATCCCAGAACCGATTCCAGGGAGACACCCTTTTATCCTGATCCCCACTTACTGTACTGAGCATACATTTGTTTCCACCATTACACTCACGCTCTTTCAGTTCTGGGGATTTTATTCATTTCCAGTGTCTTAAAATAACTCAACAGACTGTTTCTAAACCAACAATGATAACAGAACATGCACACATGGGAATGTTGGTATTTGAGACCGGTCCCCCATTAAACATGACTTTGGACTTAATGAATTTCTGAACCAAACCAACTACTTAAAATTTCTAATACAAACCTGTTGCTTTTATATTTTGGTTTGGGTATGTATCTAACAAACTAGATACAACTTGATCATTTGTGAGCTTTCGAGGTGCCAGTAGGCGTGTTTTTGAACCTGTGGAGTGAGCCAGGCTCGCTGTTTGATGAGCAAATATGAGAGTGGTGTCGATCTTCTCATCTAACTCTCAGCAAGAAAGAAATTAAAGTGTATTTTCCAAAATGTTGAACTATTTTGTTTCAGTTTGAACATGTACATCATTATGTATAAACATAATGAATAGAACTGGGATAAGTAGACGCAGAATATGAATTTGACTTTTCAACCATCAAAACCATTATAATGGAAGTTTAAAGTGAATACTGGAATTCAACAGGAGAAGCATTTACAACATAAAAACATGATTTTATACTGTTCTTTCCAAACATTTATTTGTGTGCATTAATGAGTGTATAAAGCTACACAGTCAGCCTCGGCCTTTGCTGGTCTGCTTAATCTAAACATTTGTGTTTTGACATGAGGATCCAAACCGATATCACGCCAAAGCGTGTAATAGACCCGCCTCTTCCTTCCGAAGGACAGGCGGGTCTATTACACGCTTTGCCATGAAACTGGGCTGGAGGATCAGTTGGAACACGAGAAACAAGGAATTTCCTTGTCTGTCTAGTACTGTCCAGCTTCACACGCACATAAACAGTAAATGCACGCATACACACACACACACAGACACATATAAAGGGCCTTTCATGTCTAGACGAGTCCTCAGGCTACAATGTCAAGGAGGTCCGAATTAATTTGCCCGGAGTCCTCTGATGATTTGCCAGACACAAATAAAAAATGGCAGATAGAATTTTAAAATGCCCCCATAAGAATTGTTTAAAAGAAAATAAGAAAAAGTAAAAAAAAAAGTTGTAAAGATATAAAAGGAAACGGAACAATAGTGTCGCCCTTCGTGGTGCAGAGTTAACACCCTGACACTGAGCAAAGAGAGGGAGACAAAGAGAAAGAGACGGAGGCAGAGAAACTGTCACTTACTGTGACAGAGCAGACATGAAGCAGTGTCTGTTTTTGCATGCAAGGGCATTTTCCACACAAAAGGGCCATCTCAGAGGCAAATACTTCTCTTACATCAAAAGAGGCCTTGCTGAAGAGAGACATTGATTGGTGGTGAAGATGACTCCATTCCACAGATAGCTGTGGCTCCAGGCGAACAGATTCAGCACACAAATATGGAAGCTGGAGATGATAGCCAGAAAAAATAAAGTTCATGAGTTCATTATCTTGTTTTTTGTTCAACTTTTCAAAACAACAGTATGATTAAAGCAGAAAACAATGCTTTAAGACTTAAAGGGCCTCAAATATAGTTATTAAAAAAACATCTAAATCAATCGCTCATTTTGTTTTGTTCTGTATTTTTGTGACTTTGAGTTATTCGGAGCTCTGTAGTAATAACTGTACTCTTTGCAATCGCTTGTAGACATGTTCAGGGACATACAACGGCAGCAGGAACACTATCAAGAAAAAGATCACATCTGAATTGTTAAACATCCCTCACAAAAACATATCATCATCATCCCCAAAGCAATTTCTTTGAAGATGTTTTGGGAATGATTTTTTTGGGGAGATTTGTCAAGTATTTAATACTCTTATCAACATAGGAGGGGGCAAATATGCATGCTTTATACAAATGTATGTATATATTTATTATTGGAAATCAATTAACAACACAAAATAATGAAAATATTGTCTAGAAACCCTCACAGGTACTGCATTTAGCATAAAAAAATATGCTCAAATCACAACATGGCAAACTGAAGCCCAACAGGCAACAACAGCTGTCAGTGTGTCAGTGTGCTGACTTGACTATGACTTGCCCCAAACTACATGTGATTATCATAAAGTGGACATGTCCATAAAGGGCAGACTTGTGGGTACCCATAGAACCCATTTTCATTCACATATCTTGAGGTCAGAGGTCAAGGGACCCCTTTGAAAATGGCCATGCCAGTTTTTCCTCGCAAAATTTAGCACAAGTTTGGAGCGTTGAATAAATTAGTGGTGTTAAAACGAATTTGCGTTAACGCATTATTATCGCGTTAACTTTGACAGCCCTAAAATAAATAAATAAATAAAAAGAATCCCTTAAAGACCACTCATGTTTTTGTGCGATGTAATTGCAATATCAGAAAACAAAAGCTAAATAATATATTTTGTCTGTCTTGTCATTCAAAGGCCAGAAATAGACACGGAGTGGACGTATATCCGTGAGCCCATTGAGACCAACTCCATGGTTTTGAAGGGGTTATTGCCGGAAACAGAGTACCAGTTTATCGTCAGGGCGGCCAACGTGCACGGAGTCAGCCCACCCAGCCACATCAACAACCCCATGCGCACTCTCGGTAAGGCTGAATGTCGATCTCTGAGCCAACGTGCCGTGATGTGACAACCAGCAAAGCTCAGTCTCAGCTCCCCCGTTAGTCTGGTTTCAACCACATTTCAAAACAAAGTCAGTTTCAGTTTGGTTTCAACAATACACCCACACAGACTTAAACAGACTATGCTTATCTTCTTACATCACCAAAGTTATCCTCACAATATAACATTCATCATGTTCAACCACACTGTATACATCCCAACGTTACTGTGGAGACAGTCAAATTTTTCTCCCAGCATTGTGAAGCAATGATTATATTTCAAATTCTTTCAATTACAGTAGAGACATCGTTTATAGAGGGCAACAACAAGTAAAGATGACCATTAGAACTTCATTCTGTACTGCATCCGAAACGAAACATAATTTAGCCATTATTAAAGTTTCATCACATGTAATTCCACAATAGAATATTCAGAAATATTGCAATTTTGGATATGTTTTTTTTCCAAATTTCTTAAAATTTTGAATATTTTCTGTGTTTTGTTGGTCTTTGAGAGGCTCCTTGAATCATCATTATGGAATAAATTAAATTTATTCTATTGATTGTGACACAGAAACACAAACACAGTTTGCCTCTGTGAGCTTGAATGTAGGTCAGCACCTGGCAGTGTGTCAGTGGAGCCTTGATGATGGAGATGTAGAGCAACAGATTAATTTACTGTATTATTTTTGATGTAGTCGCCTGCTGGTGGTGGTGGAGGGGGATGGTCAGGACTGATTGATATTAAAACACACACACATTCACACAGGTGTGTACTACACGTACACACACATACATGCAGTAATAGCAATGTCCTAATGGAATCGAGGACGTTCAAACAATTCACCTATGTGCATTAATGTTATACTCGTGTGTGAGTGGATGCATAATAGGCTTTAGGAGTACGTCTATATATGACTATTAAAATCAGACACAATCACATTATCCCGACTTTTATTCTGTGACCTACAGACCACACTGCTGACTCTAGAGAGCCATGTTGGCAGACGGCTTCTGCTTCACACGCTATGTTAGCTGTCAAACTGTTGTAAACTGCTCTGATTGAATTAAGTGCTTTAAGTCCTGCAAGACTGCTCGGAGACAGAGAGACAGAGCTTAGAAAGACGGACAGGAGGAGAGGTAATGTTAGAAAGACCTTGCTGAGAATAATGTCAATGAAAGTTACATGAAACAAGATAAAATGAGCCAGTTGGACAGACACAGACAGACAGACAGAGACGAAGAGATAGAGGAGCCTGGTTTCTTAGCAGGGGGATAAAAGCGGGTTACGTTTTGAGTCTCATCAGACAGGATTAAGGACGGGAAGCCAGACCCCTTCTCTGCCCATCTACACCCTTGATGGATGCACAAACACACACACACACACACACACACACACACACACACACACACACAATGCACCCCTGCTTGAGTGAACAGCGGGGCTGGGCTTGACTGACTGACATACTTTTCTTGTCGCTCTCTCTGTGTGTGCTCTTTGTGTGTGTGTGTGTGTGTGTGTGTAGCGGTTGGTTGGACACAGGGTGGTATGGACGGAGGGGGGATTGTTACAC
>CAKAKR010036037.1:0-18708 GCA_916700685.1 Adelosebastes latens | reverse complement strand
CCCCCCCCCCCCCCCCCTCCTCCTCCCTGTATGCCAGCCCTCAGTATTGAGGATTTAAGGTTATTAGGCTCTGCTAATCAGCACTTTAATTCTTGGCATCCATTCAGGATTAATAGTCAAGTTTCAATGAGATCTTTGATTTGTTTGCAATGTTGTTTAAGTTGTCTAATATCAAACCACAACTACAAAACATATTTCAATTCCATAACGTGCCTAACAGCATGGTACACTTGCAGTATTTGAAAGTGTACATGGGGTTGGGGGGGTGGAGGAGCAAACACACAAGAGGGAGGGGATGTTGTTATGTAAGCTACAGTAAGATTAAGCTTTGTCAAGGTAGAGTGGATGGCAGGGGAGGTGTCACATTGAATATGCTACGCTATCTTTTTCCAGTTTTTTGTATTTTTGTAAAAGATTTTTTTCTTTTTTTGTGAGAGCATTTGATTTAGGGATATAAAGAGAATTTCAACTATCATACTATAACCAACCCTACCTTTAAGACTCATAATTCTTTATTTCTATACAGTTAAATGTATAATATACATAAGAGTCAAATGTAAATGTTACATAATATATTCTATCATCACACATTTATGCAAGGTCTTAGTGGTCCTTCTGAATGTATGTTTGAATGAAGGAAGGAATGAAACCAGGCAAGTTGTATTCAACTTACTATTTATATTAGAAAAAAAAACTACTAACTGATTAATTAAGGAGGTTTATTTGGAGGAATATTATTGCAGCTGCAGTTACAGTAGCTAACCAAAAAACTTGGCGTCATGCTACGCTCACAGTATTCACTGTCTGGCTTTGTCTTTGTACATTATGAGCTGCCGTTCGGTATCGAGGAGACGTGTTTGAGTACGTGGTGCAGCAGCCTGAGTACAGGCTAACAGGTAGAGCCAGAAGCTCTTACTACTATTGAATGTCATCAGTGAAATGTTGTCACATTCAGCCCATGATCATTCATCAAAACGGTCATAACCACTGAGGACTGAGGCATCATTCTTCAGTCTCTTCATCTGTGCAACGTTCGTATGAATTAGATGCCATTGTTGTTTGTTGTTGGGGCCATTTTCATTGTCGTCATTTTCCTGTTATTTTATGGTAAAAAATATCCCACATGAGGGTATTGTTTTTCAAATAGAAATTAGGAACCTCTACATAAAATCTAGTAGACCAGTGATTCTCAAATGCCAGGGGTCCGTGGCACTCTGTCAGGGGGTCCGCGAAAAAATTTGCTATGAATTATAAAATTGTGCTGTGTCATTAAAAAGTGCATATCTACAGATGGGGACCATTTGTACCAATAAAACAAGCATATTTTGTCCATTACTCCCACCCATATTAGCTTTGGGCTAATACAACTCTGATATGATTGTGACACACAGCAATGAGTTCATTATTTTTCTAAGTTGAAGCACTTACTGAAAGTTAGGCTGATTAGTTTAAATGTCTGGATTTATTAGGACTATGCCAGTCTTGCTACTGTTCGTATTCTGAAAGCTTTTAAGATCAAATACTTGAAATGTGGGCTATAAATACTGTCAAGTCCAAATGCAATGTGAATAAAATCACCCTCTGTTTAAAAGGTATATCAATGGTATTAACATTTAATAACATTGCATATTTCCCCGCTGTGGGACTATTAATGGGTTATCTCATCTTATATCATCTTATCTTAACATGATTCAAATTGAAATGTGTTATTTAGGTTGACAAGTTTTAGAATACCAGTAGTTCCAATATCATCTAAGAGTATAAATGGTAGTAAGCATATGCTTAATCAATGTTACGATTATGAGGGGGTCCTTGGAAAACTTTCTCCCCTGTAAGGAGTCCCTGGCCCCAAAAACTTTGAGAACCCCTGTAGTAGATCATTTGGCTGGTGATCCTGTTGAGTTTGGTGCAGTAAACCACCTGTGTCAGAGGCCACTCTTCCTATTGTACACAAGCAGCCACTTACATGTTATACCATCAAAAATCTCACAATGATTATATCGCTTTATAGATCATTCTACTGTGTGTGTAGAATAGATGTTATAAGATAGGAGCTTAAAAGTGTCCCCATTACAGGTGTTTCAAGCAGCCAGTGTAAGCAGCTTTTTGGTCCACACATCATTGGAAATTTCATGCTATAAAGTAAATTTGGATTTTACAGAACATTTGCATCTGCTGACTTGTGTTTCATTATTCAACCAACTTTGTTTAACCATTCAACCACTCCACTGCAATCATCATGTATCTTTTTACAATTGAATCTTTAAAAGCATGTCATAAACATCTTTATTGACATTCTGAACAGGTGCGTCAGATGTTGGCAGTGGTGATTACAGGAGTTACATCACAGATTCAAGGAGCAAAGATGAAGACGGCTTCGACATCGATGACTCTGATTATGACATCTTTATTGAAGAGGTGGGTTATTACACACCACAGCTGGACAGGAATACTTCAACATTTTAGGCGCATTTAATCTTGTAAATCATCTTCCTCTTCCTAGTTGAAGCCGTTCCCAGGTATAAATCAGGACAACAGGAAGTCCCAGCTCCGTTCACGCCCTGATCCGCCATCTGGTCGGAACGTTGTTTACCGTATGAACACCATCGCTCCTCCCAACGCTACTGATGCCCCTCCAGCTTCCTCCACTCCAGCTTCCTCCACCACCTCATCCATCTTCCCAGATTTCACAGATTTGATTTTCTCAACCACCTCAGAGCCCACCACAACTACTGCCTCACTCACCACTACCAGGTAAGATGTACTTCTATTTACCTTCATATCTGACTTACTAAAGGAACCTGTTTTAGATTGATAAGATGTCACTGCTGTTTATCGGCAACTAGGGGAGGTATGGCCTCTCTTTTAAAGGGGCTCTATGTAAGATTCAGAAATTGCTTGTTAACAGTGACACCTGTGGCCGCTAAGTCAACGACAGTCAGCGTCCTGTTAGACCTGTTAGCGGACTCCATTTCTAACCGAACGTTATGGTTGTACACTTGTTAGCCCTGTGGCGGAGCTGAAGAGAGTAAAGGCACTCACAAGCGTGCAGGATGTCACAACC
Source organism: Adelosebastes latens (assembly GCA_916700685.1). Classification (NCBI taxonomy): domain Eukaryota; kingdom Metazoa; phylum Chordata; class Actinopteri; order Perciformes; family Sebastidae; genus Adelosebastes; species Adelosebastes latens. The sequence goes on along the minus strand of CAKAKR010036037.1, from coordinate 15,644 downwards.
CAGAAAGTCGTGAAAGGTCTCATTTTTTAGATTAGGCTACATCCTGTTCACACAATGGGAATGAAAACTGATTAAAAAATGTTTATACATGTAAAAACTTACATACAGTCCCTTTAAAGTTGAACATTTACAGATGATGCCTCAAGGGACCAGAGGTATCAAGAAGGTTTCTTTTATCTCAACAAAATCACGATGGTTATTGTGGTTCCTCATGCTCTTTGATTCCTAGATTTCTTTCTCTCCCGGCTTTCTTCTTTTTCCTTTCTCCTATAAGCCACCTGCAATTTATTTTTTCATGCTCTACCACTTAATTTCTTGATAATAGATGGAGACTGGAGCAGTGAAATGTCACATCAATTCAAGCTGTCATTGTGGTTGCAATGTACAGCATATCATTAACTGCAGCAAATAGGGCGGCCTTACTACCGCTGGACTGTGGTGAACATTTTGTCTTTTACTGTTTGATTCTTACCCTAAAATGCAGATGGAAAAAAAATCAACACTTTTATTAAACCTGAGGACAGAACTGATACTAGGCCTGCCACGATAATTAAGTTATCGACTTATCATACGATATATGGACATAACCTCGACCAGTTTTGCTGAACTTGGTATTGCCTGTTTACATGCATGTCACCAACATTTTAGCCAACATGATGCCAGAATAGACAGCAGCGTTTCCCCTACCATTGTAAGACTTGGGTATTGAGCAGACATTGCACATTTTTGTTAACAGAGCCTGTGAGTCCATTTTATTTATTGTTTTGTTTGTGTTATTTTATTTATGTTTTATTTATTTAGGATATTGTAATATTTTTTTTTCCACATTCCAATTCCAATGTCTGAATATCCTTAAGAATTAAAAATGAATTGTTCTTTGAAAAGGTTTACTTGCATTATTATGCATTATTTTATCATTATATCAGTGGCATAAAATGGTCTTAAAATGACAATAATATTGTTGTTGCAATTATTTCTGGGACAATATATCGTCTAACAAAACCGTTATTGTGACAGGACAAAATTGCATTTGAAAGTTCAATTCAATTCAATTTATTTTAATATAGCGTCAAATCATAACAGACGTTATCTCAAGAAAGACGCATTTCATATAGAGCAGGTCTTGACCGTACTCTGTTATGAGTCCCAACAAGAGATGAGCATGCATTCTAAAAAGTGAAAGTGAAAAAAGTGAAAACAAAAATTGAAACATAGTTGTCAGCTAAACCACGGACTATGCACTCACTAAACATCTTCATCGTTCTTCCTCTTCTGATCCACCTTAGCGTCACGTTGCCCACCACCACTACCCCCCCAACCATGTCCCCCTGGAAAGGCGAGGCACCTCGGGTGTACGACCTGACCTGCGATGACACCGTGTGCCCCCCCGACAGCTTCTGTCTCAGCGACTACGACGGTGGAGGCTCACGCTGCCACTGTAACCTCGGACGCAGAGGGGACACTTGCTCGGAGGGTAAGACACATGTAGTTAAAGTGTGGTGATGGGACAGTTCTTTTTAACGTTTGTCCCTCCAAACTTAAATTTACCATGATTTCTTTATCCCTTGTTCTTCTTCAGTGGTGTCACTGAACTTTCCGAGGTTCTCTGGCTACTCTCACATGACCTTTGAACCCTTGAAGAACTCTTACCAGACCTTTCAGATCACTTTGGAGTTCAAGGTAAAAAGCACCACGTATTTTCTTTTTTCCCCCACTGATTTTTATCTTTGAAAAGGATGAAAAGAGCTTTGAACCAGTTTCTCTGTGGTACAGGCAGACTCTGACGAGGGCTTGTTGCTCTACTGTGGAGAGAACGAACAGGGCCGTGGAGACTTTACCTCTCTGACTCTGGTGCGAGGCAAGCTGCACTACAGGTGAAGAAAACAGTGACTCCCCTATAGGTTTAGATTCTCAAAGGTTTGGCTGGTGAATAAAAGCAGAAACTACACTTTAAAATTATGTTAGCTGCCACATACGTACTAGTGGTCCAAAGAAACTAGATTGTAAAAGATGGGTTTTTGAGAAAACAGTTTCATGAATGCTGAATAACAATTCTTCAAAACTGAGGAGAAATTGAGAAGAAAACTTATATGCTGCTTATAGAAACCAGTATAGGGGATGTAAACACAACATCTGATGACATCTATATTACTGTATTCTCATTTGATTAATGCTGTTTTAAATAGTGCAAGCGCAATATCTTCAGTGAAGTGTTTGAACAAGCAGATAGAGAATAGATATGTGATATTGTTTGTTTCTATATTCAAAGAGATATAAGGAGAAATTTCATTATACAATATCAATATAATTTGTGATTATTACAGCATTATTCTCATGTCAGCATTTGTAACAACTGGATATTTGTTTCTTCCACAGGTTTAACTGTGGTACAGGAGCAGCTCAGATAGTCAGCGAGAGTCGTATTGTTGTCGGTCAGTGGCACACGGTCACCATCTTCAGAGATGGTATGAGCGGCTGGCTGCGTATGGACAACGACACGCCCATATCTGGACGCTCGCAGGTAACAATAACACATGCAGGTGATAAGATAAACGCTCATATATCAGCCCATTTGACTGTTATCAGGCCATTAAATAGGCGTTATTGGTCGCTATAAGCACCATAGATGTGGGTCAGTAGGGGCCTACCAAGTTGTGAAAGTGAAACTTAAAAGCCACACGTTCTAACACGTTGTAAAACTAAATGAAACGTTACGTTTTGAACACAAACAAAAAGGCTTCTTTAGGTTTAGGCAACAAAACTACGACTTCTTTAGGTTTAGGCAATGCGAACCCCCGACCTCTGCCCTATATGGAGTTTCACGCTGTCTACACTGCAGCGCCTGACTTCTGCCTGTGCTTCTGTCATAATTACTACGGTCGCTAGAGGTCGCTGTCGTGTTCTTTTATACCTTCTTTTGGTGATCTACCATGTGAATAGATGATAAAACCTACTACTGGGTGTAGTAGGCCCCTACTGACCCACATCTATGGTGCTTATAGCGACCGATAACACCTATTTAATGGCCTGGTATTGCTTTTACATAATGTTTTGGTTAGCATTAGCACACAGATGAGATGTTGGGTGCATAAATGTATCTTGCCAAAGTATAGTACATCTTTAAAAATAGGAAAAGCTTTTTGCAGTATAAACAATCATTTTGATATTGTGGTTTGGATGAAGACATTGATGACAATATTGCCTTTCAGTCCATTCGGGTAGTGGATTTACCTGAACTCAGTGTTGTTCTCTTCACTCTTTGCTCTATCAGGGCCAGTACACTAAGATCACATTCCGCTCCCCGCTCTATGTGGGTGGATCTCCGAGTGCTTATTGGCTGGTCAGGGCGACGGGAACAAATCGTGGCTTTCTCGGCTGCATTCAGAGTCTGACCATCAACAACAAGGCGACAGACATCAGACCCTGGCCTCTGGGCAGAGCTCTGAGTGGAGCTGATATAGGTGAGGAAGAATGCAGTCTGTGTGTGAGTTTGTGTAATGAGGTTTTTTTTTTTTTCTTTTGGCTGCTGCCAGCACTATATGATTCTTACCCATGTTACCTATAATGCACTGGTTCTCCTCTCAAGTTTTGGTGCTCAGAAAAGTAGTTTAAGGCAACATTGTGTAACATTCAGGGGGATCTATTAGCAGAAATGGAATATAATATTCCTAACTATGTTTTCATTAGTGTATAATCACCTGAAACTAAGAATCGTTGTGTTTTCGTTAACTTAGAATGAGCCCTTCATATCTACATAGGGAGCGGGTCCTCTTCACGGAGTCCGCCATGTTGCTCCGCCATGTTTCTACAGTAGCCCAGAACGAACAAACCAAACACTGGCTCTAGAGAGAGCCTTTCATGCTTTTACGTTACTTGAAGGCCACCGTAGTCCTTTGACACACTTGTGAAACTGCGGTAATGTGAGCCGCAGAGTGCAAAACCGTGGTACCGCCAGCCGCCGTCTGATTTCTGTTGCTCCTAAAGTAGTGTTATTATGGTAAGGATGGCCTCTGAGGGAGGCGAACAGGCGTTACCATGGTTTTTCACTCGGCGGCTCATGTTAAAGCAGTCTTGGAAAGGGAGGAGTGTTTTTTTTCAATTTACACACCAAGTTATGGAGTAATATCACATGGAAATAATGAAAACACTGAAACTGATTATCCAGTTGTCTATATAGATGCATATGCTGAGTCTGCCTTAATGCCTCATATCTCCTGTCCAACAGGTGAATGCAGTGACAGTGTGTGTAACCTGGTCAGCTGTGCCAATGGTGGAGTCTGCTTTGCGAACCGTGCCGACGGCTACATTTGCCTGTGCCCGCTCGGCTTCAGGGGAGCACTTTGTGAGGAGAGTAAGTCAAATCCTATTTTCCTTCTTCTCACATCTACAAAAAGAACACACACTTGCCTTGTTGACAAGAGTAAACGTTTCGTACTACTGTGAACGTAGAAAGTAAAATCGCTTTGTGGTTTCTTCTCACTTGATGTTCACCGATTGTCACACGAACCTTTTAAGGTAATTACTGACCAGTTGAGTGCAATATGAAGGAAAATTGGTGAAGATGAGGATTATTATGTCTTACATAGAGGCAGAGGGATTGATTGCATGTAAGACTTCACACAATATAACCTTCCACTTTCTCTTTCCTCCTCCCCATGTCCTTTCTCTCTATGTTCTTCTGTTCTCATCAACTTCCTCCTCTTCACTCTAATCATCTTAATGCTCACGCCTCTTCTTCCCCCTTGGCACAAATCTTTCATTCCTGCTTTTTTCTTTTCATGTCTTCTCTCCCAACTCTTCAGCTTTCTCACTGTCCTCACCTCTCTTCAATGAGACAGTGTTTTCATACGCTGTCATCCCGTGGCCTCAGTCCTCTCAGAGTTATCTGTCCTTCATGGAGTTTGAGCTGACGTTTTGGCCGTCGATGCCCGACGGGACGCTGCTGTACAGCGATGACGCAGGCAGCGGAGACTTCCTGGCTATCAACCTGGTGGACAGATATGTAGAGTTCAGATTTGACTGTGGCTCTGGAGGAGCTACGATAAGGTATTAAAGTGATGTACTTGCATACTATTTTCTGTCTTCTTCACTTTCTCATCATATTTTCTAACCTATATTGTGTGTGACGATCTGTGCTACAGGAGTGAGGAGCAGATCAGTCTGGACACATGGCATGAGCTGAGGGTGTCTCGTACAGCAAAGAGTGGCATCCTTCAGGTGGACAGCCAGCGGCCAATGGAAGGAATTGCTGAGGTATTTTGTTTGTGTTGTCTAAAGCTGCAATATATCATTTTTTACCACAAGAGGGCAGAAATTGTCCTCTATGTCAGTGGTTCGCAACCTATTTCGTGTCAAGGACCCCTAAATTGATGCACATTAGGTCATAGATCCCTATTTATTACATTGGTCTCACTTTTATAGTGAATTAAATAGTGAAAATAAACTATACCCCCTGGAACTCTCTTAAGGACCCCTGTGGGTCCCCGAACCCCTGGTTGAGTACCACTGCTCTAAGTCCTGAGAAAAATGTTTGGTTTGCTCAATGTTGAACTAATTTTTCCCTCTGATATGTGCTTTAATGTTTTCACCTATTGATTTTACAAAAATGCCACTTTAGCCTCATGTTATTTATATATATATATATATATATATATATATATATCCTTTTTGTTATTTAAATATCTTGACACAAAAAAATACAAGAATAAAAGGAAAAAGGTTTCATTGGATGTTTCATTAAACCTAAACTTATGTTAACTAGATAAATCAAGGCAACATGTCAAATTTCAGCATGATGAAATTATCTCCAGACAAAATTGACCTAAGCACCTAAGTATTTGATAAGGGAAACATGACGTTAATCTTGATTAATATATGCATAACTAGATTAATTTACGAAAAGCTGACATAATTAACTAACATCTTCTGTTTGATTTACTCTTCAGGGCGCTTTCACTCAGATCAACTGCAGTTCACCTCTTTATATCGGCGGAGTACCACAATACGATAAAACCAAGAGGACAGCAGGTGTGATAAAGCCCTTCACTGGAATTATTCAGAAGGTATTAACAGATGCACATCTGTAACACCTGTATTTCAAAATCTGTTTTTGTTTTTATTTGGCGATTGGCAATCATTTTGACATTCATTTCAAATCCATCACACTGGTAATGAGTAAACAATATAAAGTTCATATTCAAGTCACAACACTTGGTTCTGTTGCTAGAAACATGATGCATACCATTGTTACAGCAACAAAAATGTCTATAGTTGAATTTTTATACCATCTCTTGCCTCCTCTTCTTCTTCGTCTCTGTCTGTTTCCTTTCACCTCCCCAGCTGATACTCAATGACCGCACCATCCCGATAACAACTGGCTCTGCTGGTGGAGTTAACGTGGCAAATTCAGCTCACCCATGTGTGGAAAGTCCCTGTGCCAACGGAGGGACCTGCAGGCCAAAGTGGGACAGTTATGAGTGTGACTGCCCTCTAGGCTATGATGGGAGGCACTGCCAGAAAGGTCAGTTATCTTTTTACCGAACTGGCTCATGTTTTAGCACAGTGACATAAGTTTGGGGTCTTTCTTAGTCAGTAAACATACTATAATACAGTGACTATACAGTTATGAAATGGGTGCAAGTTCAGTGTTTGGTTTGGTGGTTGCGTTGTGATTAGAGAGCATCAGACATAAAAAGGTATCAGATGATACATATAACTGAAAGCAATGTGCCTTTTACACTCTGCAAAATATATGTTTTGAAGCTGTTGTCATGTGCTTTTGAGGACTAGGAGTAAATATTCATCTGTCTTTTGTAGAATAAAACCATAAAATATATACATTTAGATGACACACTCAATGTTTAGTGAAGATGAAGAATCAATTGTGAAGAAATTACTGATGTCAATGTTTTTTGTTTGTGTGTAATATATTGCTTTTACCATGTGGCATGATCTTTCCTCTTCTCAGGGATTAAATGTGTTTTCTGTAATCATGTAATGTCATATAAAATGATATATTGGACAACCTAATCCCTTAAGCCTATCTATGCCTTCTCTGTTTTTAATGCTTTCCCTGAACAGAGTGTGGGAATTACTGTTTGAACAGTAAGTTTTCTTCTATGAATTCAAAAAGCAGATATTAGAAACCTGCACATTAGAATAATCGTAACCTTACTTTTGAAGCTACATATATATCCCCCTTTCACCCTCTTACATTTCTCCTCAGAATCATGTTTAGTCTTCTAGCGTATAGCCTGAGTCAGTAGATCCATGCTGATGCTGCCACCTTGTGACGCTGTGAAGTAAATACAATGTTTTCTCTGCCCAGCTGTGACTGAAGCCATTGAGATCCCGCAGTTCATTGGCCGAAGTTACCTGACATATGACAACAGAGACATCCTGAAAAGGTTGGTAGTGAAATGAGGCTGCAAAAGGATTTTTGATATGTTCAGTTATAATTCCCCCATTAAAGTTTTTATGTTGTTTTAATGATGTTTGTTTCTATCACAGCAAAGTCAATTTGTGATTATTTTTCAGGGCGTCTGGGTCCAGGACCAACCTTTTCATGCGGTTTAAGAGCACAGCCAAGGATGGCCTGTTGCTATGGCGAGGAGACAGTCCAATGAGACCCAACAGTGACTTCCTGTCTATGGGGCTTCAGGATGGTGTACTAATCTTCAGGTATTGGTTTACATGTTTGTGTAAACCATGAGGGACAGTATGAAAACTTTAACAAACACTTCTGTAAGTTTTTCTACTTATTCTTACTGAAATATTTGTGTTATAAAGAAATATTTCTAGTCAAAGTACAAGTCCTGTTTGCCACATGGTTGCTCTTCCCTGTCTTTTTGACAAAAAAAGGGCTAGGGAGAAAAGGGAAAGAGAAGAAAGTTGAGTGTAAGAAGATGATGGAGAGAGACGCTGATCCCCCCAAAGGGCAGGGAGAGCTAAGCACCCAGTAGAGGCAGAGCTAAAAAAAGACCTGAGGTCTGAGGCAGGACCATGACCTGGAAAGGAACCAGGATTTATCTGAGCAGTACCATACAAATGTGAACCCACTGCACCCTTTGTAGCTACCTAAACTCACCTTGTATGTGCTTCCATGTTGTTGTAGTTATAACCTGGGCAGCGGTGCGTCTAACATTGCTGTCAACGGGACCTTTGCCGATGGAAAGTGGCACAGAGTCAAAGCTGTGAGGTAAGCTCTTTATTTAAAAAATCCTGTCAAATAGACCAGTCTAGGTGGGTCGCAGGAGATTTTAATAAGGTCGTCAAATTTCAGAATTTCTTCCATAGTCTTTTATTTAACATGTATATCTGCAAGTACACCTTTGAGCCTGAATGTTCATATTGTTCTGATGATTGTAGCCTACTTATAACATTGTTAACGTTTGTTTTACTGATGAGAGGAAAAAACATGAGAGTCTGAAAGATTTTAAAAAAAATGTCCATAGAAAAAAAGGTCTGAAAAAAAAGTCTGAAAAATGTCTGACAAAAAAGTCTGAAAGATGTCAAAAAAAAATGTCGGAAGAAATAAAGTCTAAAAAAAATTCTGAAAAAAAGTCTGAAAAATGTCTGGAAAAAAAAGTCTGAAGAATGTCAAAAAAAATGTCGGAAGAAATAAAGTCGGAAAAAAGTCTGAAAAAAAGTCCATAGAAAAAAATTCTGAAAAAAAAGTCTGAAAAATGTCAAAAAAATCCCCTTAAATGTATATCACATAGTCATTCAATTCATTGTTGATCTACATATTTATTACACAGCTTTGTTGAATTCTGATTGGTCTATCACAACGTTCTACGGTCTGTTATTTTTTTATAGCAGACTGTTGCTATGTATAACAGACCATTGCTATGGACGCAGTTCTAGTCTTGGAGTCTGGGGGAAGTAGCTGTGTAATAAGCGGGTTAATGTAGAGTTAGCGCTTCATTGTTGTGAAATAAACCCCTTCAGGGCTTTTGCGTCGGGGTCCACCTCTCCGCCTGCATCATCCTGTTGGGGTTTATTTTACAACAATGACCTGCTCGCTGTACATTATCCCTCACATGGATTAATGCAGCTGTCCTGACATTCAGTTTATTCTCCATGTGGAAAATTAAAAACCAAAGGACGGCCTTTAAAGGACTTCAAATTTAGTTTCTTTTATCACTTAGGGGATGCAAAAAAGTGAAATCAAAGTAAAAGCAAATTTGTACCATTTGTAGCCATTTGTACTGTGTCTTAAGTTTACTAATAACTCATTTTATTATCTCTTCAGGGATGGCCAGTCAGGGAAGCTGACAGTGGACGACTATGGAGCAAAAACAGGCAGGTCACCTGGAAAGATGAGGCAACTCAATATCAACGGACCCTTATATGTTGGTAGGTGGTGCTTACCACTCATAACCCCATAAAGTGCTGTATATCTACTGTAGATCAAACAATAATTTTAATGTCTGCATTTTTATTTTTTCTCTCTAAGGTGGCATGAAAGAGATAGCTCTTCACACAAACAGACAGTACATCGGAGGCTTGGTGGGCTGCGTGTCCCACTTCACTCTCTCCACTGATTATCACTTAGCACTGGTGGAAGACGCTGCTGACGGCAAGAACATCAACACCTGCTCCAACTAGAAAATGGCTTCAATACGTGAAGGTCCGTTGTCAGCAACATTTTCAACTGGAGCGAGCACCTCGACCAGCTGATTTGTCATCTTGAAACTGACTAAAATAATTACATTTGGTCTACCAATTCAGGGCTGACATGGTATGAACTGAAAGTGGGAAAAGACTAACAGCAATGTTACTTTGAGTCACAAGAACATTAAAGTGACTCCTGTGTGCAAAGTTTTCAAACCAACTCTAACCTGCCAAATTGTACATTTTATTTTAACATTAACAACTTGTTGATGAATTGCTCTGAAAAATAGTTTTGACACATGGCGACAGCAAAAAGCGACCAGAGGATATTACAAAGCATGAGTACTCTGTGTAAGGAGAGAAAAAGCTTAGCGTTATGGGTAATGAGGGTCTTTGAAGGACAATTTTTTTCATGGGATGAGTCCAATCGTATATTTATTTTTTCTACTGTAAATCCTTATTTGATTGCTGGAAGAACCAAGTGATCCGAGGGATCAAGAGTCATCACAAGTTTTTCATGAACCTGACCTAGAGCAGCTAGCAGAGATAAACTTCTTTGTAGAGGATTTTGGTTTTGGCCCTATAGAGGATTTCTGTTGTTGTGGCATTCGTATTCTTGTTAGTGACGTATTATCAGTCTGTAGACTACTGTTTTTTAAAGTCTGATTGATGTCAGTTTTTTCAAAGGATGCTAGTTTTGAAGAGGGAAGATATCAGCTGCACACAATATTTGTTTCTGTATACACTCTTCTTTTAGTTTACATGCTCCTTTATTTTGAACTCTAAGATACTAGTCACATGAAAGTCTGATGTTGACATGGTGAAGCAGCCAAAATCCTGGAGGAATTGTGCGTGACAGTCTGTTTCTATCATCTGACACAGACAAACCACAGCCCTGTGGACTTCAGCCTTCAACTTGAGCTCCAAGTTTGTTTTCACACCAGAGGAAATAGATCATTTATCTTATCTAAGCATTTGCGGTACAAGATTGTCAATTTAGTTTCCATGCCTGAGCTTTACTTCTTAACAGGGACATTCTGCGAATGTTTATCTGCATTTCTATCTAAATTATTAATTAATCTATTCTTCATTTTTTAAATTATTCGTACTTAACGTAATTTTTTTTTGCCCCCCAACAAGTGACACCAATGTGAAAATAAGATGAGAGCTACGCCCATGGTTTCAAAGTTTGAGCTCAGAACAAATCCAGTAATAAATTGTCAGTTATTACATGAGTTTACATCTTGAATTTATTTTGAGGAGAGTGAAAGAAAGTCGGTGTTCGTCATGGCATTTTCAACAAGTGTGTCAAGTCTGACAGGCATTTCAATTGAAGTGCATCCAATGAAATACACCAAGTGACTGAACATGAATGACGTGATCCACTGCTGGGTGATCTGATGGGTTGACCGTCCACTGTACAAAATCTATCACATATGTTGAAACATGTTGGTTAAATAGCTGTTAACCATGGTCGTGTCTAGAAGGTAACACGTAAATTGCTGCCAGAAAATGGTGGATTGCGCCCTCCGGGTTTGGAGTGAGTCACTGCCCAAAGCATGAGTACTCTGTGAAAGGAGAGAAAAAGCTTAGCGTTAGGGGTAATGAGGGTCTTTGAAGGAACTTTTTTTTTCATGGGATGAGTACAATCGTATCTTTATTTTTTCTACTGTAAATCCTTATTTGATTGCTGGAAGAACCAAGTGATCCGAGGGATCAAGAGTCACCCAAGCGAGGGAGTTTAAGTAGTCTCGGGGTTCACGAGTGAGGGTAAAATGGAGCGGGAGATGGACAGGCGGTTCGGTGCAGCGGGCGCTGTACTGGACCATTGTGGTGAAGAGGAAGCTGAGCTGGAAGGCAAAGCTCTCAATTTACTGATCCATATATGTTCCTATGTGGACCTCACATATGGTCATGAGCTTTAGGTAATGACCAAAAGATGGAGATCGCGGATACAAGCGGCTGAAATGAGTTTCCTTCATAGGGTGGCTGAGCTCAGCCTTAGAGATAGGGTGAGGAGCTCAGACATCCGGAGGAAGCTCGGAGTAGAGCCGCTGCTCCTTCGCATTGAAAACGGCCAGCTGAGATAGTTCGGGCATCTGATGAGGATGCTTCCTGGACGCCTCCCTTTGGAGGGTTTCCAGGCACGTCCAACTGGTAAGAGGCCCTGGGTAGACCCAGAACACGCTGGAGAGATTATGTATCTTATCTGGCCAGCGAACGCCTCAGGGTCCCCCAGGAAGAGCTGGAAAACATTGCTGGGTAGAGGGACATCTGCTGGCCCCGCGACCTGGCCCCGGATAAGCGAAAGTAAACGGCTGGATGGATGAACGTAAATTGCAAAACTCTCGCTAGATTAAGGTTAAGCATTGACCTCGAATGGTTAAGGTTAGGATAAGTCAGGTCAGCGAGAGTTTTTGCAATTTGTGGTTAACCTTCTAGACACGACCATTAACCACAGACTGTAGTAAAATGTTGGTGTAGCATCTGTGATGTCAGCATGTGTTTCTGAAGATCCATTTAAAGGTTTACGCTTGCTGACAACTTTACCTGAAACGGGCAAGCAGGAACCACCACGGCTGAGTGTGCTCATCCCAAAACATGCGGCAACTCGAGCCTTAATATCCCCCATAATAATCCCGTGAAAAATTAAAATGAGTAATTTACAGTCCTAAGGAAGTGTACATAGGTGTCACCATTTGATACATGATATAGGCGAGTTTGAAAGCCTACCTTTCCATTCCCTTCTTGCAGTCACAATGAAACAGTAATACATTAAGTGAGTGGAATAACACTTGATTTGATAAATCTCTGCCACCATTTTATTTTTATTAAATTAGCAAGAAATGTTCACTATATTTGTAAATGCACTGTGACAGCTGCCTGTGAAAAACTAGACAACTCTGCAATAAATGCTAACCAAACAGCCTGCTAATGAAATAACACTTTGTCATGAATAGTAGTGTGCTCTACATTTTATTTGAGTAATGAGCTCAGCTCAAACACAGAAAACAGCACAGTCTCATAAACCACTGTTGGTGGCCACTGTGCTTGTTATCTGACCACAATCCCCCTGATCAGTTCACATTTATAACGTAAAGTCACGCATTTCAAATGGCATTGGTCATGGAATTGATAAAACAGTCACGGACAAAATTTCTTTTCCTAACCTTAATCAATTTTGGTTGCCTACACTGAACCATAGCAGTGGCAGATCAGAAAACACTCACGCTGTTGGCATGAGAAACAACAACAACTTGTGAAAAACCCACACAGCCACTCTGGATCGCAGAAAATGTTGTTTTTTTTGTGCCATTTTGTACAGAACATTTTGAAACCACGGTACACAAACCCACATGAACACAATGTTCAGGAGAAGAATGGTCTGCACATAGAAAAAAAGACACATTGAATTCCTGAATATAGATTTTTTTTTTTTTTTACTTTATTTGTATTTTTAACCACCGCCATTATTTCCCTTTCTGGAGCTCCTTTCAATCCCAAGCGGGGTGACAAGATTTTACATTACATTTCAGAACATCTTGATTGTTTTGTGACATCCAGGTGGCTACAACATTTTTCTATTGTGCTTCAAAAATAGGGTGGTTTGATGCACTTTTGTCAGCTGCAATACAACCATCTATACAACCGAATATGAAGCATTCAGTTGAGTCCATATTGTTGTCATGTCTATCTCCTGTTCAGTTATGGTTTTGACATAAAGAAAGACATTGTCTTGCTCAAATTCAGCGCACAGCTCCATCATATTACCTTAACCATGCCACTGATTAAGATTATCCTTGTGATGATGTAACAGATAACCTATACGTCATCTTCTTTTCACCTCATTTGCACATTAGATCAGATGGCACATTTAATTGAGGACCGAGCGTCGCTCAGTGGAATTTTATATTGAATTTTATTTGGTTGTGCTGCCGCTGTTGTTCTGTCCTGTTTCCTAAACACACAGAAAGTCGTGTACACATACACACAAACTGATGGCACTCCAGGACAACATGTTTCTCCGCCTGAAACTAGAGTTACATCAAACTCCAGAGTGTTCACACTCAAATGAACTGAGAGCAGTGGTGACTAATGAATCCAGCTGTTTCATTTAGATGAAACCATTTAGTTATATTGAGGTCATCCTCATCTTATCACAGTTTCAGGTTAACCTGCCACATTCAATTCACTATGATAATGATCCAGTATGTTAACTAATGGGTTATAATTTGGTTTTATCTAATCATTCTGTGCGTTCCCGTTGTGTTAATGCTGTTATCAGAACAGTTACCTAACCTGTATCCTAACCCTAATCCATTTTCTCACCCAGAACATTAATGTTGACTTTAATACCATTACAAATCATATTACATACACCAGGAACACCATAACCTCATCCTGCTCTACTTACAGCTAATAGCACATTTAAAGGGTTGACCCACCCAAATCACAGAAAAACATACTTTTCACTTATATCTTTTTTATGCCCAGTTTATGTTTTATGTCCAGATTTTCAGCTAACAATGCCAACCCTTTAAAGCAGCAGTAGGTGAGATTGGAGCAAATATGATTTAAAAAAGTTATTGCTAAGTTATTTATAAAACTGTCGCTATATCCTGACAGTAGTGCATGAGTAATCTGAAAAAAATCATGTGCCTCTGTGTCCTCCTAATGGCATCTGCAAGATTTCACAGACTGGAGGAAAACAACCAGTCAGAGCTGATCTGGAGTCTGCCATCCAGCTGCCGTCTATGGGAGCCGGCTGTCAATCACTCACGAACTCCGACCAAATGGTCAAACTACGCAGCGCTGATTTTTAAGCCTGAAAACAGAGCCATGAGGAGGTGCAGAAGTCTAATTTTCTCTCAGAACACTTGAATTACAATATGCTGAAAGGTTATTATGGAATTTTTGCCCAATGATCCCAAAAGCATTCTGCCTACTGAAGCTTCAAATAAACACACTGACTCTTTTGAGAGCAAGAGCTTTTGGAGCAAATTTACAATAAACCAAAAAGCTGAGGAAATGAGGCTTTGAGAGCCTCATCATTGCAAACAGCCTGATGTAAAACAAACTTTCTATGTGAGATAAAACAGTTAATACACTGAAGTGTGCAATGCAAGGGTTAACATGAAAGTTTCCACATTCATTGCATTCTGTACGCATCACTCCCAGGGCGTCAGATACCGCTCCCGCACAAGGCAGCACCGCCGCCGCCGCACAAGGAACAATTTAGCGCTGGTATGAAACGTACCAGGCTTTCATTTAACTACAATGAAAGCCCATTCGCGGCAAAAGTAAACGCTCCGAGAAAGTGCGCCGGGAGTGTGGTGACGTAGTTTAGAGAGCGAAAAGACACACCGGGTGGACATGAGGGGAGGTGACTGGGTCTAACAAACACAAGGCTTTCATCCAGGAGACCGCTGTTTGTGTCCCGTGCGTCACGTTACAGCCAGCTGTTTGTTCATGTCCCATGTTCACAACGTTCAGTTTCATTTTCAATTTACAAACGTAGTAATTTTAAGCCCAACCATGTAGTTGTTTCCTAAACCTAACTATAGTGGTTTTGTTGCCTAAAACCCAAAGTGACGCCAAGGGATGGGACAAAGCGGCGGTATGTGACGAGTTGGGATGAGGACGTGTTGCATGCACACATGGTAAGGCTTTGCTGTGGAAGATATGACCAATGGAAAGACGTTTTGCATTCATTAGAAACATAAAACATAAAAGTCATAATTTTCCTTTGTTTCATTCATTTCATTGATGTTTAGTGTTTCCTGTTTTATTTTGCTACTCACCTCTCCTCTCGTTTCAGATCAATTCACTTCCTGCCTTTGTGTGTTTTTTGCCGCCAGTTTTGATTGTCTGCCCCGCCTTGATTAGTTTCACCTGCTCCTCGTTCGCCCTGCACTCACCAGACCTCCTGCTCACCTGTTCCCCAATCAGTCAGTCACTACATATACCAGCTTACTTCCTTTGCTTCTTGTCACTTCATCATCATTGCTATGTGGTGTTCTGGCTGTTTC
>CAKAKR010036036.1:0-10123 GCA_916700685.1 Adelosebastes latens | reverse complement strand
TCACATATATTGAAACCCCAGTCAAATGTTTTCATCTTGACCACAACTTTAGAAACTTTGCCTAACATTCTTCATATTTTTCTGAAACCTTGTCCACTAATTGCAATTTTTGGTGTTCCAAAAAATGTGTTCATTCCAAAAACAAAGATTTTTGATAACTTTTAACCAAGTTCTTTTGTAATGGCAACCTTTGTTAACTTGTTCTAATAATTTACAAACCCTGCTTACCAGTTTAAATGTACTTACTACTTACTAGTTTTGTCTGAAAGTGCTCTAGGGAATGTGAGAGACAGTGAGTGATTGACAGGCTTTTACATTTGTGATCATGTCACGTTCACTGACCAATCAGCACGCTACATCTAAACAGGCAAGTCATCAATTTGTGTAGTAGATCTGTGCAGGGTAAAACTTTGGCACGTGCTCCTGAGCCACGCACCGCCGCTGTGTTCACTGTTGCTGGTTGAAATGCACATCGACATGTAGCAGGTGTTCAGTGAACACTATGCTTCCAGTGTGCTCTGGAGTCAGTTTAACACTGAATTTTGAGGTAGATAAATTAGCTTTAGTTAGATTTCAGCTTTAGGAGGATCTGATGACCTGTCCGGTCAATTACAAACATTGAGGAGGACAAATTTCAATATTTCATGTATAATAGCCTGTCCCCCGCGGCTATTAGAGCGCAAATCGGGCCACATATTTTTGTCCGGACCCAAACCGAATCTGAGATCGTAGTAACCGAACCCGACAGGGGTTCTGTTTTGTTTTTTTGTCCGAACCTGACCGAACGATCGTGGTTTATTAGTAGTTGTCATGGAGGAAGAGGATAGCATCCACGATGGAGGGTATCAACGCTTGTGGGCGTGGTTTCAGCACCTTCAGCGGACACCGCCAGCGCTTCAGAGCAGAGAATGCTGCCTATTTTTCCATGATTTTGAAAGCTAATTTTATATACTTGGCGATTATTTTAATCATCCAAATTTGGCTGGGTGTTTAGTAACACATTTTTCTGTGGTGTGACAAACCCAGAATGCATTTTTATTATTGTTTTACATGGACTTTACGAGTTGGGGGTAAGAACAGGTTTGATGAGCAGGTTGGCACCTTGCATGGCAGCCTCTGCCAGAATGTGTTTGTGAATGGTTGAATGTTAGCTTGTGTTGTAAAGCGCTTTGAGTGGTCGGTAAACTAGAAATGTGCTATATAAATGCAGTCTATTTACCATTTATCATAATTTTTCACTGATGGAAACTGCCTCCGCTCCCTGAGTGCCCTTCTAGCTTTCCGATTCGGGGAACACATGGTTATACTTAGAGCAAATTAATAAAATGCCGCAATTGCTGCATGTTGATCAAATATTAGCTTATACACCATCAAGTACAGTCCGAAACCAAAAAATGTGCATTGTGTCCTTCTTTCCCTCTCTATATCAGATTACTTTCTGCTCCAATGACTCCAACGGCTCCATTTCCTCATGTGAATCATTAAACTTTCATCTAGTTCAATTTGAATCTGTTAAACACTTCCAACTCCAACAGTTTGGCTTGACTGTATGCCATTTATTGCACAGTAAGCATGCAATGTTGCATGTTAAGATTGCCCATAATTACTAACATTATTTGCAATTAATACAAACAAGGGCTAATAACGTTAGCAGGCTCTTTTACGGGTAGTGATGGAAAAATATGGAAACTAGTTCCCCATGGTTTCACAAACACAGAGAGAAAGGTTCAACATACAGCGTGTGTTAGTAAGGTGTTGTTCCACCATGAGCATCCAGGAGAGCAGATGCAGGAAGATATTCTTGCATCTGTTTTGATGGTGATTAGGGAGAGAACTAAGTTGTTATTTGGGTTGTGATCTGGTAAAGCTGGGCAAAAAAACTGTTCATTATTATTAATCTTATATGTCACACTGCAATCTTAAATCTGCATTTCTATGCTTCGATCCAATGGTCAAGATGTGGGTGCCCTCACTGTTAAACATGGGACCACAGATTCATTTTAGCTAAGTTTTATTCAAACAAGATGAATAACATCCTCAAAAATGTTGGCACAAAAGAGAAAGACACTTTGTGCAACTCTACTTTGAATAGAAAGTAGGGCTGTCAATCCATTCAAATATTTAACCACGATTAATCACGTGATTGTCTCTCGTTAATCACGATTAACTAGAGCAAAGAGTTTTTCCAATTTTTTTAATGTATGTATGTATGTACACATCAGACCGGCAATACGTCATCCAGAGTAGGCTCTCATGACCACGCCCCCTTTCAGGGGAAAACAGTCCCGTGTCCCTCATAGACGGTAACAGAGGAAACGGAAGAAGTTGAAACATGTCTCCAAACTTCTATATTAAATAAACCAGTAATAGTAATAACGCTATACTGAAGAGTTGCTGTGTAGTTGGTTGCACCAACAATAAACCCAAAATCGCTGCCATGTCCTAAAAAAGATATAATAGAGGAGCTTTATGGCTCCAAGCTATAGACCAGACCAGCATGGCTTTATGGCTCCAAGCTATAGACCAGACCAGCATGGC
Source organism: Adelosebastes latens (assembly GCA_916700685.1). NCBI lineage: Eukaryota > Metazoa > Chordata > Actinopteri > Perciformes > Sebastidae > Adelosebastes > Adelosebastes latens. Next base: position 7,585 of record CAKAKR010036036.1, on the reverse strand, counting down.
TTTATGGCTCCAAGTTATAGACCCAACCAGCATGGCTTCATGGCTCCAAGCTATAGACCCAACCAGCATGGCTTTATGGCTCCAAGCTATAGACCCAACCAGCATGGCTTTATGGCTCCAAGATATAGACCAGACCAGCATGTCTTTATGGCTCCAAGCTTTAGACCCGACCAGCATGTCTTTATGGCTCCAAGCTTTAGACCCGACCAGCATGGCGTCATCACCGAGGCTGCGCTATCTTTTAGGGGGAAAGAAACTCGCCGTCACGGGAGAGGAAATGATGAAAAGCTGTTGTGTAGCGGGTTAACGAGGCGTTCACACTGATATTTGAGGCTCATACGATACGTGAATATTCACTGTCAGTGTGCTAAATGGCTAAATGATGCTGGTGACGGTGACTAGCATGGCTAGCTAACGTTAGCTTGAGTGGAAGGCTGCTGCAGTAATACAGTCATACATTAACGTTACGTCTCAGCCTCTAGATCAAACAGTTGGCTGTTAACAGGTTGGTTATTTACAGACAACACTTAGCCTGACGGGATTCAATCAGATATGTAGAGATGTCTGGATCAGCAATATCCTCCGCTGTGTTGGACGGGGGAAGACTGAAGGGACATGACGGCGATCAACCTTCATTTATTAATGTACCGTGAACGCTCAGGTTCAGGCAAGATCGCAAAATAATTATTAGACATGTGTATAAAACAAACGTTTGACTAACAGGAGATGGATGCGTACGAACTTGCCAAAATTACAAACATATGTCAAATTGCATTACACAGATACATCTGCCACCTGAGCATGGCACATCCTTTAATTATCCTACATATCCCTGCGCACACACACACACACACACACACACACACACACACACACTAGCCATTACCTCCCCCCCTTCCTGTAGATTTTCAGGAGGTTCACCTCAGTCCGTCAGTGTCTGGGATTCTGTAAGCCCCCGGAGCACCAGGACAGAGAGAGAGTGAGAGAGAGCCAGAGGATGAGACCAGCTGACAAAGCGCCGTAGCTTAACGCCATCCAGACCAGAGCTACCAATAAATCTTGGAAAATACCTACAAATCCATTTTGCCCAGACAAAGACAGAGAGGGGGAGAGGAAGAGAGAGAGACGGGGCAAAGGAGGGATAAAGGATGAGAGAGAGAGAGAGGAGACCCAGCCTCATTCCCTACCCACTCCTCCTCCTCCTGTCTAGAGGGAAAAAGTGAGCGGAGTGTCTGAAAGGCAGCCCCTACTTAACCGCCTCCTGAGTCTGTCTCATAATGTCAGAGACGGTCTGAAGAGGAGAGTCTCTGTGAGATTACATAGCACTTGTTCTCAGCTCACTTGTATGAGAGATGTGTTGTTGTACATGTCTCACAGCTGTATAGACACCTTTTGATCCACCATAAAGCTCCAATGTAGTGTAGTAGTTTCTGGCAATTTAAAGGTGGTGTATATTTAAAGTGTGGTGATACCAACAACTAGAGTGGCAATCGGAGAGCGCAGACCTCCGTTAAGGTGTGTGACTTTAAAACCAGATCCCAGCTCCCATCTGGCGGTACCGTGAGGTAGTCGGCTTGTTATTAACACGGTGTGTTTCCCTGTAACGTATCGGCGGATGCCTCTCTCATTCAGCAGCCTTGTTATGTCTGTATAACGTTACACTACGTTGTGTCTCATCCCATCGTCTACCGCTTTGTTCTTTCTCACCGCGAACGGCCAGCTGCTCCCACATCTCGATGTCTCGCCACACATCCACACACGTATCCCTCTGCTTGAAGAAGGAGGAAGGAGGCGGGGTCAGGCATCATCAACAACGCGTCATCAGTTCCACTGCGCATGTGTTATACCCTGTGGTCTTAATGCTCAGGCTGATCGGAATTCTTAAAATAAATTCCTGAATCTGGATCATGATCCGGATCGCCACCAAAATCTAATGGATTGTTCATAATGCCACACCCCACCCCTCCAGAAAATTCATTCAAATCCATTGCAAACTTTTGGAGTAATCCTGCTAACGGACAAACAGACAGACGGACAGACCAACGCCAGTGAAAACATAACCTCCTTCAAGGCTAATGAATACATTCGAATGACAAGTGTTGTGTATGTATCCTATCGTATTCCTCTGTGCCATAGAGCTCCATTGATGTCTAAAATGATTAAAAACTAGGGCTGTCAAAGTTAACACGATAATAACGTCAATACGATGTTCACGTCCCTTTTGCAGAATAATTAATGAACTGTTCGTCATAACTTTTTTAATTTGTGAACAAATATAATTATTGAAAAAATATTTAAAAATGTAAGAGTCTGCTCTTTTAAGGCAACGATTTCCAGAAGAATGAAATGTTCAGACGAAGGCTTTGATATGTGTTAATAATAAAATAATAATTTAAAGCTTCAGTAGGCAACACGTTTTTGGAATCATTGGGCAAAAATCCCATAATAACCTTTCAGCATATTGTAATTCAAGTGTTCTGAGAGAAAACTAGACTTCTGCTCCTCCTCATGGCTCAATATTTCACCTGCTTGGCAGTAATGTTAGCTGACCAGACAAAGGTCTCTCCATGAATCAGACGAAGGTCTCTCCATGATAGAACATCTAGCCCGTGACGGGAGACTTTGACCAATCACAGGTCATTTCAGAGAGAGAGAGAGCGTTCCTATTGGCTGTGCTTCGGCTGGTGGGCGGTGCTTGGTATCTCCTCAGCAGACCTCAACATGGCTGCCGCGTCACAAACTTTCTCATTTTACAGCTAAACAGTACACTACAAGATGATTCTGAGAACATTTGAGGAGAGAAATAGGCATTACAGTAACATAATATTGATTCATATTTGATCAGCGCTGCCTAGTTTGACCGTTTGGTTGGAGTTCACGAGTGATTGACAGCCGGCTCTGATAGACGGCAGCTGGACGGCAGACTCCAGCTCGGCTCTGATTGGTTGTTTTCCTCCAATCTTGCAGATGCCATTAGGAGCACCTGAGGACACCTGAGGACACCGGAGGACACTGGAGGACACTGGAGGACACCAGAGGAACATGATTTTTTTCAGATTACCTGTCTCATGTACTACTGTCAGGATATAGTGACCGTTTTATAAAAATAACTTTTTTTTAATCATATTTGCTCCGTGTCTACCCGCTGCTGCTGCTTTAATGTACAAATGGACTAATGCATGCCTTCTCTAAATCAGCCTGCAAGTTGTTGGATCAAACTAAAAGATCTCCGTTTTGAACATTCAATCATTCACTGCAACCAACAGGAGGACAATTATTAAAAATATATATGTAATTGAGCATTATATTTGGCAGTAGCTCCTCCTGTGTGTGGCCCTGGCCTACACTGATGAACATGAACATGAGAAGTGTAATACTCCAAAATGAAAGGGTAATTTCATTTCATATCACATAAACAGATGGTTGTTTGGCAGTGGAGCACTCGAAAAGACCACATGAAACTGGTGGATGCATGGCTCGAGTCTTTGGAAAGAACCACAAACGTTAGCAAAATTATTCTCATGATGTGAAATGTTTTAAGGAAACTGGCCCCAGATCAGTATGATAGGCTACAAAGAATCATTTTGAACTCACCAATGATGAGCTGAATACGAATAGGAGGAGGAAAGTGAGTGAGAAAGAGTGGAGAGTGACAAATACACTCCGACAGAGTGTGAAGATGGAGGCTCAGGCATCATAAAAGTTTCTGACACTAAAGTTCACAAAGCTCAAATACCTAAAACAACTCCCAGGCTCCAAAAAAGAGTAAAAAAAAAATGTATTGCATGGTCCACTTGCTTGGTTTTACTGGAATCTCCAGCCACACCTTGTGACCCTCATCAGGTGATTGAGTTTGCTCAGTTGTACTTTTACTATAACACTTGGTGTTGGCCTGTCTAATGCTGGACCCAGTTCAGCACATAGATCCAAGAGCATGGATCTATGTGCTTACATGTTTACATCAATCAGACTCATTGCTCCCCAGCGTATAGCTGAGTGTTCACTGACTGTTGAACAGACATCACTGGGATTTCTGGACAGATGCTGGAAGTTTGGACGTGTCCAGACGTCAGAGGCATCGACCTAATCACGGCTCTTTGTTTTTAGGCATCCGCTGTCTTTGTTCCAGAAGTGTGTCTTTCATTTCAGGGAGCTGATTGTGGTTGTGTGTGTGCGTGCGTGTGTGCATGCATGTGTGTTTGGTTTCCTCTTCCCTTTCATCTGCTGTTATTATTATTTAGATGCTGAATGAAGAAAGAGAGGAGAAGAAACACACACTCAGCCACTGGAAGTGAATAACTCTCACACACACACACACACACTACGTGCTAACATCCAGACGCACAGCTGTATATGTGGGCACACACACACGCAAAAACATGAACAGTGCAAACAAACACATGATTGGACACAGTTAAAAGGCAGCACATTAGGGGTAGCTGGAGACTGACTTGAGCCCATACCATAATTATGTGTCTACACCTGAGATAGGAAGAAAAGAAAGGAGAAAGAAAGGGAAGAAAAGGAGAAGAGTAGGGGTGGAGAAGCGTTTCCACAGCCCACCTAGGTCGAGGCAGTGTGGAGAAAGAGAGAGAGAGAGAGAGAGAGAGAGAGAGAGCAGAGGGGGGTATAAAGACAGAGAGAGATTATGAAAGAGTGTGACAAAGCTCCTTCAGCTTAAACAAACCTGACAGCGTCTCTACTTCCCCCCAGACAGGTTTATGTGAAAATGTTTGGCCTCAGCTGTCAGCTCCAACCATAACAGCTCCTGGTAATACATCACCATAATCACCCTGCTCCCGCTAAATGCAGCCATCACATTCACTGAGCACACAGCAGACACACAGTGTGTCAGGTCTCCAGACGCTTCTTTACAACCAGTCTTTGCTCTGTGGAAGTCTAGTTGGATAAAATGTAAAATAAGTTTTGAAGTTCTAATAATTTAGTATTTAGTACAGAATGTTAATTACACTTTAAAGAAGATGTGCTCATTTTCAGATTCATATTGTATTTTTGGGTTTTCTACCAAAGAAAGTTTGTGACGCCGCCGCCATTGTGAAATCTGGTGAAGGAACACCAAGTTCAGGTCACATGACCACATGATGATGTTCTTAAAGCCTGAAAACAGAGCCATGAGGAGGAGCAGAAGTCTAGTTTTCTCTCAGAACAATTGAATTACAATATGCTGAAAGGTTATTATGGGATTTTTGCCCAATGATGCCAAAAATATACTTCATCACTAGATTGTGATGGTTTCACTTTGAATTTGTAGTTGCACTCGCCTGTGTTATTCATTATGAGGGTGTAGTGAGGCCATAATTGATGTCAGTTCTATCAACAAAAACTTTAGATATTCTAATAAAATGCATTCTGTAACAGGATTTTTCTCAGAGAGCCTAAATTTTCATACATAAAATCCATCATAAATATGTCCCTGTGAAGCAGGATCTCATGGTGTCCAATATAAAGTATCAAACCTGACAAAATTTGAAAGCTTGTTAGATAAATCCTTTGTTGCGAATCTTATTGTACCTCCAGTGTACAATTAGTGGGGCGATCTCATAGTCTCAGGCACTGAAGTAATAGTAAGTAGTTGTTTTTAATAATTTTGATGATATGAATGCAATTAGTCAAAATGTCTTTATTTTCAAATAGTCCTGGTTATTCTGAACAAGAGTCCTTAATTTAAGACAGAGAATTATTATGGGTAAATTTCAGCCCACATTATCAAAGCACCAGTTTTCTTCAGAACAGTTTCTCTTTATAGGATCATAGTTTAAATCACACTAGTTTTATAAGTCAGTCAGTGCAAGTGGGTTTATTTGTGCTTTAAAACGTAACTGCCATGAAACATTTTATTTTTCTGATTCACTGCTTGGTTCTCACTAACGCCGCTCCCTCTCTTCATTCACTCTATAGCTCGCTCGACCACCGCCTCTCTCTCTCTCTCTTTCTCTCTCTCTGCTGAGCCTTGAGAAACTTTGAATGTGTTTACAAACCATCAACTGACACATGTAACATATTATACCTTTAACATGAAGCAAGCAGCTTTCACAATTCAGCTGTTTGTGAAAACTCTATCAATCATGTCAGAGTGTCTCAGCATACACCAAACACACACACACACATACACACCATCCATCTTATCTCACATACCACACACTGCACACTGCACACATTAATTCATCAGGCTTAGGGCTGTGGCCTTGTATTTACCCAACTGCAGTAAGCTTTCCTATAGGTGTCTTAGTATTGACCTCACTGTCTCACAATCAGTCCTACAGCTCACTGTCAAGTCCGCATTCATCTCTCTGTCAAGGTACAAGGTTCTTTATTTGTCAGTTCCAGCAAAACAGTCGTTGGCAATGAACATCTTCTTCTGGTCTTCAACAATGCTCATGAAATATGTATATATATAAAAGGAGAAATCACACAAGTAAATGTAAAAGCAAAATGATAATCTAAGGCATAAAATGTGCCATCAAAGTAAATAGTAACATAAGTAAATATGAAATAGTAATGTAAATGTTAATTTGTAATTAGTTGTAGACAGTATTTCAGATGGGAAAACTGATTATAAACAGGATGTAGTATGTATATGCATGATGAGAAGTAATGTGCACATAGAGGTGTAAACAGGAATGTAGGATGTAATAATGATTTATAAGAGTGTAAGAAGTTACAAACAGTCCCTTTAATAGTTATTTTTGATAATTATTAATTACTTTTGATAGCCATTTTAATGCCTTTTTGAGCTACAGAACAATGCCCCGTTAATATACATTGATCATTTAATTAATATTCATTTTTATTGATATTAATAATTATCTTTAATATTTGCTAATAACCAGACCAGCTCCTACCTGTATCCCCAATAGTGACATCATTGTTTTCTTCATCTTGGTACAGATCCAGCCACTCAGTACTTCCTGAACTTTGAAACACAGTAATAAACTGCCATTGACATGACTCCAGGAGATGCAGGTTTACTTTTCAACTAAATACATGTTTGAAAGGGTCATCAGTCATGTATACTCCATCAGAATAATGCCAGATTACCTTACCCCATCTGCAGATGAATTGTGATACTGAATGATGTAGAAATTTTGATGGAAATGTGATTAATAATATTATATAATACAATTTAAATATAATGATTATATATAATTTAACCACTTACCATTCCACCCTCTTTTTTATAGGGGTAGGGGTGGGGGACAGGGGATGTTCAGGGGGAGATAAAGAGTCAACAGTAGATGTCATATAGAAGTGGTGTACATCATCTGAAAGATGGAACCTGAAGATTAATTTCAGATGCAGCTCAGCACTATGTGTCAAGTTGTTCCAGTCATTAATAAGAAATACAAAACTAATAAATTAATTTATCAATTAAAATAAATTGTTTGATCCATCCATCCTCTGAATGCTCTAGGTCTCTAGTTTGATCCATCCATCCTCTGAATGCTCTAGGTCTCTAGTTTGATCCGTCCATCCTCTGAATGCTCTAGGTCTCTAGTTTGATCCATCCATCCTCTGAATGCTCTAGGTCTCTAGTCTGATCCATCCATCCTCTGAATGCTCTAGG
>CAKAKR010036035.1:0-11346 GCA_916700685.1 Adelosebastes latens | reverse complement strand
TCCCTCTCTCTCCCTCTCAGTCTCTCAGTCTCTCTCTCTCCCCCCCTCTCTCTCTCTCTCTCTCTCTTCTCATCCTTTATGTTGCTTTTGTCGGCCCTTTATTCCTCCAGGAAGATAACAGAATTGTAATTTCTTGTTATTTTGGAGATCTGTGGATTGTTATGCACTATAGAGCGTCATATAAAACTGAGTGTAAATGATCACAAAACAGGCTGCATTTTAGTCAGAAATATTTATTAACAACATGTATAAGATCTATTTTCATTATTCACAAATATATAAATAAAATCACAGAATTGTAATTTCTTGTTATTTTGGAGATCTGTGGATTTTACGCACTAGAGCGCCAAACAGGCTGAATTAGAATTAGAATTAGAATTAGAATTAGAACTAGAATTAGAACATTAGAATTAGAATTAGAACATCTTTCATAAAGTTGCACTTGGAAATATTTCTCTCTCTCTCTCTCTCTCTCTCTCTCTCTCTTCTCATCCTTTATGTTGCTTTTGTCGGCACTTTATTCCTCCAGGAAGATAACAGAATTGTAATTTCTTGTTATTTTGGAGATCTGTGGATTATTACGCACTTGAGCGTCACATAAACTATAGTATAAATGATCACAAAACAGGCTGAATTTTGAGTCAGAAATATTTATTCACAAGATGTACTGTACAAGATCTATTTCCATCATTCACAAAAATATATAAATAAAATCAAATAGCAAAAACTATTTACATTGCGTGTTGCGCACTGTGCAAACTGAACGTGTTGGCGTGCGTGTGACCGATGAAGTTGAAGTAGTGGTGATCGAGTCCCTGCACCTGTGACAGGTATCCAGCGTGCTGCTGCTGGTGCTGTGTGTGCGCAGAGAGAGGAGGCATGGTTGTTGGGTAGGAGATGGCTGGGCTGCGGGTCGAGCCGTGCCAGGAGAAGTGTCCAGGTGGACTCTGCTGGAACAAGGAGTCAGACGGACTGTGGTGGCTTTGGTGCTCCGGAGAGGAGGAGTGCAGCTGGCTGAGGTAGTCACACGGTTCTGGCATCGAGCAGCCTACAGAGCCGAACACAGGCTCGGTGATCACACGAGATTTAGACTGCAAGAAGGCGAGGATCCTCGCGTACTTTATGTCTTTGGTCTCAGCCCTGTCCTCTGTGGTCAGGTAGTGCACCAGGTTCTTCATGCATTCATGGTATCCGTAGTGGAAGTAGTTTGCAAACTCAGCCAGCAGTTCACCTGGAATGAATCAAAAGCAAACAGCGATTAGAGTCAGAGACAGATGAGAGTTGACTATTTTAATCCTTTTTTCCTTTCCTGTTGGTCTTAACGCTCTTATTATTCTAATATCCTGTTGGTTTTAAGTTGGTCTTAGTGTTTTTATTGTGTTGTTTTTATGCTTTTATTTATAATTATACAGCACTTTGGTCAACTTTTGTTGTTTTTTAAATGTGCTTTATAAATAAATTTGGATTGGATTGGATAAGAGATGATAAACAAGTCTGACGCACAGTAGTTTTTGTGCGTAAAGCTGGACTTCCAACAATAAATGTATCTTCATACACTCGTGGTATCCATAGTGGAAGTAGTTTGCAAACTCAGCCAGCAGTTCACCTGGAATGAATCAAAAGTAAGCATAGATTACATTACAACCCCTGCAGATGAGAGTTGACTATTTTAATCCTTTTTCCTTTCCTATTATGAGTATATGTTTTGTTTGTAAAGTCTTAATCTGCAAAATAACTAATAACTTCAACTGTCAGATAAATGTAGTAGAGTAAAAAGTACAATATTTCCCTCTGAAATTTAGTGCTTAAAATGGAAATACTCAAGTAAAAGTACAAGTACCTCAACATTGTACTTGAGTAAATCTACTTAGTTACTTTCCACTTTCTTGCTACATGTGAAACCAGATTAACAGTAAAGACTTATTTCCAGAAAATTATTCCACATAAAATAAACCATGTTGCACTTGCTTGAAACATGTTAAAACATTATTTTATGGAGAGCAAATTAATTTTGCATTAAATGTATTTTTTTTTCCTTTTCTTTTCTTGAAAAGAAAACGCTCTTATTATTTTAATGTCCTGTTGGTTTTAAATTGGTCTTAGTGTTTTATTGTGTTGTTTTTATGTTTTTATGTATAATTGTACAGCACTTTAGTCAACTTTTGTTGTTTTTTTAAATGTGCTTTATAAATAAATTTGGATTGGATTGGATTGGATAAGAAATGATAAACAAGTCTGACGCACAGTAGTTTTTGTGCGTAAAGCTGGACTTGCAACACAAATGTATACATATAAGTTTGGTAAAACTAAAAAAGTACATAAATACACAAATAACTCAGAGTTTTACCTAATTGGCAAGATAAAAGAGCACAAAGTGCATAAGATAAAAACGAATAAAAGAATATAAAAGTATAAGTTAAAAGAAAAAAAATTAAAAGGATAATAAAAACTATCAAAAGACAGTAAAGTGCAGCATTTAATCAATTAAGAAAAGCGTCTGAGAACAGTTTTTGGTCTTGAGTCTAGATTTGAAAGTGGCCACTGTTGGTGCATCTTTGATCTCATCTGGAAGTTTGTTCCACAGTTGAGCAGCTAAAAGCAGCTAAAAGCAGCTAAAAGCAGCCTCACCATGTTTCCTTCTCACCTTGGGTACTACTATTAGATGTTTTCCCAGTGACCTTAGAGGTCTAGTAGGTGTGTACTGCTGAAGCATATCTGAGAGGTAATTTGGAACTACCCCCTTTAGTGATTTGTAAACAAGCAGTAGTGTTTTAAAGTCAATTCTGTGACTTACTGGGAGCCAGTGTAGGAAGAAATGATAAACAAGTTTGACGCGAGAGTAGTTTTTGGTGCGTAATGCTGGACTTGCAACAACAAATGTGTACATATAAGTTAGGTAAAACTAAAAAGTAAATAAATGCACAAATAACTCAGAGTTTTACCTAATTGGAACTGTAGAAATTTCCATACAGTCTATTAACAGAAATGTGGGATCTAGGTGCGTAAAGTGTTGGAGCTCCGTGGAAAGTTGACTCACCTTTTTCTCTTCCTCGGGGGAAATCCGCTGAGTGGAGAGCTCTCAGGTACTGGACTGTCATTTCCAAGATTTCAGCTTTCTCCAGTTTTCCAGAGTTCTACCAAATATAAAAAAATCCAATATTAGAAAATGTTTGACCACACATATTACATTGTTAAACATTGGCTGAGAAACGTTTTCTTGCTTAAGTATCAATATTGTAAAGTGGATAAAATATCTCTGACAGAAAATATATATATAACAAATTGTACAATACCTGTTTTGCCAGAGCCATTGGTACAGTTTTTCCTAATTCATTAAGGCAGCGATTGATGCGGTCCCTTCTTCGTTTCTCAATGACTTTGTGAGAGATGGGAGTTCTCTGTGAAAACATGGAGAGAGAGACAACATGAGCACAAACACAGATCATATAATACACCTTATTTACAGAAATACGAACATAAAACAGCCAGGAAGGTGTGCATAAAAAGAAAAAGCAGCGACGAAATAGAAAATATAATGAAATATATTGTAAAGTTGATGGTGAGATGTATAGAATAACTCCAGGAGAGTTGCGCGCGCGCTGTGCTGCTCCAGAGCGCGCGGCGGACACCTGCGCGCTCCAAGCAGATTCTATAACTCTGACGCCTTATTGCAAATGTTTGAAACCTCTTTTAGCAAATTTAGCAAAGTATAAATGTTTTTTTAACCCAATCAATTCCAATCTAATATCCCATAACTGTCAGATTGTACACCAAAAAGCGCGCCATAGTTATCCTATAACGCGCGCCACAGACAGAGATGGTGTTGGACAATAGATTCCACCTCCATTAGCATGAAAATTACTCCAAGTTGTGGTCAAACTATATTCGATGTAAATACTGAAATGCAAAATTCCATAAAGGGACTCAAACGTGTTAAAAGTGCAGCCAAAATAGTTCAGTCCTCGTAATAGCAGAGCAGAGCGCACATGGAGAGCGCGTACCTTTCTGTCTTTCATTTTAGATGCCATCGACGAATGTCTGACAAATCTTCTTGAAAAATCAGTTCAGCTGGAAAGTAGTGTTGCTCTGGCAGTAGATGAAGCAGAACTGAGGTTTGAGGATGGAAAAGATGGTCCTTATAAAGGGGATCATCCAAAGGGACTCTGGCATTCATGGTTGTAAATTATTCCATTGGAGGGATTATAGAGCCATGCATTTGTTGGGTAAAATGTGTGCGTTTAGGATCAGTTAAAGAAATAGTAAAAAAAATCTAAAGCCATGGGCTAGCAGGGGGGCAAACTTTGCTTTTGTTAATCCACGTGGCTGTTTCAAAAGACACGTGATTACTTTCGGAATATTATTTGCATAGTAACAAACCCAGGCGGGAAATAAGAAGTGAGCGCACTGAAAACAAAAACCCTCTTTTCTTCCATCTCCAAACTCGCGTTTCTCACACGATCGCCTGTTTACAAATCCCCAGCAAGCGATCTTAACTCTCATGGTCCGAGTTTTAAAGGCCTGTCCAGTGTCATTAGAGTAATTAAGTAAGCCTTTAATAGGCTGTTCCGCCAAGTTCAGGGGAGACCTTTTGGAGACGGAGTCCCCCCCGTTTGTTCTCGGCGTTTCTCACACGACTTGCTGACACGTCCATCTTTTATGAGAGATGGCAAGCTTTTTGTTTACATTCTTTATTTTTTTTTTGTTGGGAGTCCTCGGCAGGTGTGTGATTAGCCCTGGCACACGAGCGCGTCGTCTGCGTCAGAGCGAGCGTCTCCAAGCAGCAGCCTCTCTGGCACACGAGGGTTTATACCCACCACTGGAGACTCTTTGGAGAGGCTCAATTTGTATCCTATTATCCTATAAGAAAAAATGTCTATTCAAGTAGAATGAATAGTTTTCATTGGGCCTAAATTTTAATAATGCTGTGTGAAAGAGAGGGTGAGAAATAAAGAAAGAATGCAGCTGGTGTTGAACGCGCACCTGCAAGATGGGTAGCCTTGGAGACCTCTATTCATTTGCCTAATTTCGGTCAACTTAACAAACTTTGGGAGAAATTATACTGCCATTGTTATGAGGGGTGAAGCTTTCTGATCGAATTAACAGCATGTTTTGATCCGGTAAATGTCATTATAGAAAGAAAGAAACAATCGCGTTTAAAGGGGCTCTGGGTATAATGCGCCAAGTGGAGACGCCAAAGCGCAAACTTGCACAAAGGGGTGCTAGTATAAATGCCACAGGGGGACTTTTGTACCCTCACATTGCTCAAGTTTTTACCCCCCCAAACAAAGGGCATTATTTTATACTTGAATACATTTCATACAATACAATTGGCTGTTTTTTCTTCAAACATATTTTCACAGCAAGGTTTTAACAACAGGTTTATTGTGTGCGCCTCCTTCACACATTCAAACAAGCTCTCATGCGCCAAAACTGTTTCTCTCTGATTCTTTTTTTTTTTTTTGTCACTGTTTTAATCTCGAAACTTTTTTCACCGTGCTTGGATATATTTGATCCTGTGAGCGTTTGTCGAAGAATAAAAAGCAAGAAAAGGCTCACAAGACATCTGAAGTGTTTGGAGAGTTTTTTCAGAGCACCATGGAGAGAAAAGCGCGAGCGAGCTGCACGAGGGCATAAAATCCAATTACTTCACTGTGTGCAGTTTTAACACTTTTTATGTGTTTGTTCTTTGGGGACTTGTGTGCTGTTGCTTTTTTTTAAACAAACTGAATTAAACACTGGAAGTTTTTGCTGACCGACTCTTTAAGTGTTGCGTCAGAACGAGGCCAAATGATGCGTCAGGATTTATTGTACTACTGTGATGTGAAACATGTATTTCCATGTTCAAATATTTAGTTGATATACAAAGATGCAGAGATGCATGTAGGCAATCTGCATGAAAAAAAAAAATGAACAACAGAAAATAAGAGTACAAAAGCTTGAATGAACATAATCCCAATAATGGAGAATAAATAATAATAAAAAGGAAGTAATGGGCAACACAGAGAGGTCATAAAGTGCCCTATTTCCTGGCTGACGAAAATCAGATTTTTTTAAATTTATTTTTTATATATTCAAATTTATAAGCTCCTCCGAGTAAAATACTACAAGCCACTACATATCCACATTTTTACTATTTTTATCTTTTGGCAACCACAAATTGTGCCATTATTGATATGATTTAAAATAGTTTGAGAGTAGTTGTTTTATGAGCAATATTATTACTAATATACTGTATATATACATAATAATATTACATTAGGCCTACTGCTCGAATTTGACTGAGTTATTCAGAATGGCTGCAATCTTTGCGCATGTGTAAGACAAATTAGTATTCGCATTATTTATCAATTTGAATTATATATCTTGATTGCATTGATCTAATCAGCCCTTATAGACACTAATGTGCAGTATGGTACAGTAGAATATGTAATAGCATAATGAGTCACTGCTGTATACTCAACCTGTTAATTAAGAGGTATTAATTTTAATGAAAATAACTACAATCATTTATAGGTTATTAAAGGATGCAGCATTACAACAAAAAAACACTTAAGTAACAATATGATGCAACAGGAAATACATGAGCTGTAAGGATTAGGATTCACTGATATGAGACCATAGAAATACTGTGAGCATAACCATTATGTTTCCTGCAGATAGTTCTGCTGGCCACAGCTCCTGAGTTGACTGGTATATGAATCCCTTTTACTTTCAATTTTGGCATTTTTGACACACTAATCACTCTCTGTTACACATTCAGCTAGACTGGTCCTGTTATTAGTGCGTGCATGTCAATGTAGGTCTTTATGGAAAATATCTTGTATGCAAATACAAACACAGCAGTCAGTTTAACTTAATAATGTTTAGCCATTTTCCATGCAGCCCAGAGCAAGAAAAATAAACATATAAAAAATATTAACATTCATTAAAGTTGCAAATGAACTGAAATGAATCAAGTGAGCACAGTGAGATCTGCTTGAACATGAAACCAGGACTGTTGTAAACGGCAGACCACTAGATTACTCTTATATTTTGCAAATATTTGCAGTACTAATAGAATATACTGTATTTTCAAAACATATTGTGCATGTTTATATTGCTGCATTTTATTACCATTGAGGCCAAATCCTGCAGCTTTTACTTATTCTGCATGAAAAAAACAAAACAAAACAAACAAATAAAACTTATTAGCTGATGTAATAGCCTATTTTGAATCTCCAGTGGTATCATTATAACGTCAGCACACCAGCCTGTTACAGGAAAACATAAACAAGCCTCCAGCCAAGCCTAATGTGTGACAGCAGCTCAGTGTGGACTCTGCGTGTGTGTGTGTGTTGTCAGGCGCTGCGCTCTGACCCGTGGTGACCTCTGAGGGTCCCGGACACACAATCCTTTGGCTTGGTGCGCCACCCTCCGCCTGAACTGCAGCAGTTCACACGGCCCCCATTGAGCTCTGAGTTCAGACTGCATGCTTCAGCAGCTACCGGCCCCTTTGAAAGACAAACACAGCAGCAACAGAGGCTGAAGATTTACTCATTAAAGCTTGTAAACATGGGAGCACTCCTCTCCTCTCACAAAACATATAGTGATGTTATAGTATCATAGTGTCCAGAAGGTTAAATTATCTTTACAGGAACATGACAGTGATTTTTGTAGCTTTCGGAAATGAAAAAAAGGAACAATATAAACTCACATTTTTTTAGAATAATGATTTACAATATGAAGCTATTATTAAAACTCACTGACTCATGATAAACTAATGTCTAGCAGGACTATTTGCAATATTTAAAAGTGTCTGAAAAGATTTAAATGCTTTAAAAGTGTGTTAATAAATAACAGCTCTATTATCCTCTCTTATTAAAGTGAGAAACTGCTCCCTCCGGTGGTACCTTCTGGATACTTCACTGGCCTGTTCACAGGAAGATATTTATATTAAGCTACTGAGACTTCTAATAGTTTTATACAAACATATTTCAGCAAACTGTCATCTCCCTTAAATACTATAAACTAAAGTAAACATATTGTTAATGTTACAGGAATATTTATGCAGATATTGGAGCATTTACATGAGTGTCAGACAACCAAAGTATCTCTTATCAGGGACAATCCATTCAGTAATATCATAAATTATAGATTAAATAAATCATATAACTCACAATCAGGTGTTTTACTAATATTGTAATTATAAGAGATTACATAGATACAATAATACTGGTCCTGACACACAATTTAGGATATTTTTTGAAAATGTGATTTTTGGGTTGTAGTCTGCAATAAAGGTTAAAGCTCACAATAATCTTGGTCTAAATCCAGACAAGACTTTAGATCCACAATGTGTAACCAATGATTTTACTGACAATTAAGTAGGGATGCATGGTGAAGGGAAGAGTCAATATAGAAACACTAGTATACAACTTTATTGACAACTTTAACATGTTTGTCTCAGCATAAAGTTGTTCTATATAATGAAAAAATCAAAAGTTTGGTTCAGTGGTGGAATATCAGATCCCTTAATTTAATTGAAGTAGCAACACTTCAATGTAAAAATACTGTAAAGGTCCTACATTAAAACAATACTTGAGTAAATGTACACAGGTGTAGGCCTATTTAGAATATCACAGTAAAAGTTCTCATTATTCAAAGTAACACCTTTCAGAGTGTTCTTGTGTTATATAATTGGATTATAGATGAATAGAAGCAGCATTTAGCTAGGATTTTAGAAATGCGGAGGTCAAGTTTCTAAAAAATGTCACTTAGCCTATTTAATTTATTATATTTTCTGCAAGTTTTTTATTGAGCTTGTCTTATAACCTCACCACCAAATAAAGAAAACTAAAGTCTAACTAGAATAACTGTCTCGGTATTTTGTCTCCATTTTCCTTATAATAAGTAACTGATCACAGAGTTCCAGGAAATAAAAAAAAGCCCTCTCTATGCTGCCAGGAGTCAAATTCTGATGAAGAAATACTGAATCCTTTATTCATTTTGTTGGCCTAAAGATAATCAAATTCAAAAGTACTTAGTCATAAAATACTGGAATCAGCCTGAGTGCTGTAATACCCACCATGTGTAAGTTTTTAATTGAAGAATATAACTAGATTAAAGAAGAAGAAAAAAAGGAAAAGGAGACGACCTCAGCTACCGCCCTGCTGGCTTGTTTAATCTTGAACAAAGCATCATATTATCCTCTAGTCAAATAAATATAGTGGAGTAAAAAATGCTCCATCTGAAATGTAGTGGCATAATGTAGCATAAAATATCAATACTAAAGTAAAGTGCACATATCTTAAAATTGCACTTAAATACAGTACTTAAATAAATGTAACCCACTTTGTTGTAAAGACTGAACACCTGTGGTCATCTTTAGACTCATCAAATCCAAACCAACATAACCAAAATTATATTTTCTTTCTTTTTTCTTCTCATTGTCATGTGACATGTGGACTTATGTTTCTTTTTCCATTTTATCTTGGTGCTGTAAGGCTTTAATCAGAGGCTGCAGGCCAGGAAATAGGGCACTTTATGACCTTTCTGTGTTGCCCATTACTCCCTTTTTATTATTATTTATTCTCCATAATTGGGATTATGTTCATTCAAGCTTCTGTACTCTTATTTTCTGTTGTTGATTTTTTTTTCTTACCATGCAGATTGCCTACATGCGTCTCTGCAGCTTTGTAAATCACTACTCTTTGTGTTGAACTTGCATTAATTTGACTGTATGCTATTAATAGTTTATTAGTCAGAGTAGATGAAAATGAGTGTCAAGTTTTCAGTTGTGAAAGAGGCACTCAGTTCCTTTAACTGTGCCTGCAGAACAATGTAAAATACTCCATCACAAATAAAATCACATTTTTCTTTAATTCAAAATCCTACTGAAGTAAAAGATTAGAGGTAGCTATAGTATCAGGAAGTATCAAAAGTAAAATTACTCATCATGCAGAAAAACAGCCCCTGTGACTGATGTATTTGTGACATTATTATAATTAATACTGATACATCAGCAATTAATAGCATTTTACTGTCGTAGCTGGTTGAGATTTAGCCAGTTTTAACTTCTTTATATACAGTCAGGCAGCTGTGGTGGAAAGTAATTAAGTACATTTACTCAAGTACTGTACTTGGGTACAATTTTACTTGTATGTTACTGGAGTAATTCCATTTCATGGTACTTTATATTCCACTACATTTATTTTATAACTTAAATTACTAGTTACCTTTTAGATTCAGATTAATAATACAAAATATAATCAACAAATTCATTATAGTGTATTATTATAGGTTAAACTTATTGATTCGGGGGGTAAATTCACAATCTAGCCTACCCAGCAGTATGTAAAGTAAATACAATTTCTCCACCTTTACCAGCTGCAACATTAAAGTGATGTACACATTAATGCATAAATAATTATAATCCAATTATATAATATACATTATTCTGAAATGGATCATTCTGAAAAATTATGCAATAATGCTTAATTTTAACTATTTTAACTGTATTTTTGAGCAGTTCTATCTCTAACGGTACAAATGCCCCTATCCTATAAAGATAATTCTGTCTATAATTGGGTCCAAAATACCTTTTAAAGCAAGTGAAAAATCCACCTGTGTTTTAATTTAAAAAAATAAACTGTCAAAAGAAATGACTGTATCTTGAAAAATTAAGGTTTGTTGCTTTAGTAGAATTATGAAAAATTAAACTTTATTTTGGAAAATATTTGAAACAAATTGATTTGCATTGGAAACAGGCTGGAATATTCTTACTGCACTGGGTGATTTGTGATATTTGTTTTTGTTTAAGTGGTAGAAGCCTACTAGTAGCCTAGTAGTGTAGTATATAGTTGAAAATAGCACATTATTCCCTCCTGGAGTGTAGTGTAGTAGGCCTTGCAGTACAGAGTATATAAAATAGAAATACTCAAGTAAATTACAAGTACCTTAAAGTTTCAAGTTTCTTTATTCAGAATATGCACAACAATTACAACAAAGGAGTCATTGGCAGTGAAAATCTTGGCCCTCAGATTCCCTTCAAGAATGCTCATTAAATATGTATAAAAAAAAATAAAAAAAATAACACAAGTAGACATAAAATAGTGCACGTTAAAATAAATATGAACATAAATAAATATAAAATAAGAAATCAAAATTTGTGGTAGACAGTCCATTTCAAATGGATAAACTGCATGTAAACAGGCATGTAGTATATATATATATATACTGTATATATATGTATGTAGATATACAGTATATACTGTATATGTATATATATGTATGTATATATGCAGTATATACTGTATATGTATATATATACATATATGTATATGTATATATACTATATATATATATATA
>CAKAKR010036034.1:0-76240 GCA_916700685.1 Adelosebastes latens | reverse complement strand
AAGGTATTGATGCAATATTACATGTGGATGGCGATATGTTATCTGCGTCACAGGATTGTCTCGGAAGAAAAAAAAACATTGTACCAGAGGGGTGCCCTCTCTCTCTCTCGCTCTGTATGGTGCTCCTCCATGCTCTCTTACTCCTGGATTACAATCTCTTCATCCATTATTAATGAAGTTAAACTACTAGTGGCATGCTGAATGTGCTGCATGGGAGATTTGTAGCTAATCCAGCGCAAAACAGCCCCAGTCACATAATGAAGGGAAAAAAAGCACAAATGTCAACAGTTTCACACTGGGACTGGATTAGACACCCCCACCTCACCCTCCTCATCCGCACACGGCCTCGCTCTCCTTTCTCTCTTCCACGCCACTCGCACAGAAACCCCTGCACACACACACACAGTTACAGAGATATGAGTGTACAAACATCCACCTCCCTCCATCACCTTTTCTGTGATGTTTCCACTCACGGATTAGTGAATGTGAAGTACTGATTTGAAGGAAAAGGCCAAAAGGGCTGTTGAGGTCTATATGTGAAATCGTTCAACACAGTCGTCCAAGGAGTAACAGTTGTAACGTGGTTTCTTAACCACATATAAAGGGATGTGACACAGAGACATAGATATACAGTGCGAGTGGATCTTGACCCTACTGTACGTCATCCATAAGGTTCTCATGTGTCACTCGATTGCACGGCGTCGGTCGTTGTGTTGTGGTGAAACGCCGTGTGCTCATATACAGTTCAGCCAGGCGATGTGGCTCCATGAAAAGCAGAGACGAGCATGAAACGCTGGAACTAATCAGAACACAGGACATGGGACTAGCATCCTGATTTCAGATTAGCCACCCTCCCTCCCTTCCTCCCTCCCTCCATCTCTCTCTCTCTCTCCCTCATCTCATCTTTGTCATCCTTTATCTACCTTTTGGAGGTGATCTTTTTGATCTGCATCCTGCTGTTTTTTAAAGCCATCTTTGGATCATCTTTGTTATTTTCTTCCCTTTGCTTTATTTTCTCCTTAAATCTTCTCGTATTCATCTCTTTCTTTTGTCATCACTACCTTTTATGTCTATACCTTTTACTCTCATTATTTCTGAAATTCTCCAGTCATGCCAGTTTTTCCAAGTTGCTTTCTGACTTTCCAAGTTTTTGGTCCACAGTGAAATGTCAAAGACCATAAAAGGCGAAAAATGCCTTTAATAAAAATACCTTTAATAGCCCGATAATCAGACTGAATTGGCGTTTTGTTTTCACTTATCATTCAGTCTGAGATTGAGTTCATGTTGGCCATTTCCTGTTTGGATGAAAGGTTATCTTGTCCTGACTAACCAAATGTTCTGTTGGCAAAGAAGCAGTTAGCAGTATCTGTTCACTTAACATTTGTCATGTCGAACAAAGTCTACAACAATTCGCTCAATTGTGTCGGTCTCATCCATGCCTGTCGACATTTTTCTCGCCATCTTTCTGTCGCTCTTTTTGTCCCACCTATAAAACTCTTTGGTTTATTTCCTCAACCAGGGAAACAGATGTCATTGAGGCCTTGTTTGACAAATCGGAGTTACCAGTTTTGTAAATTGAATACAAGTCAACTTCCAAGTCGCAAATACAACTGGGAAACTCAGATTTTTCTGAAAGTTCTGATATTTCTAATTTGACACAATTTGGATGTGTTACGTCAGCCAAAGTCTGTCATTAAACTTACTTAAACCTAAATTTAATGCGTATAGTAGGTTTAGGTATTTTTAACCCTCACAAGACCAACCCTTCAGTCAAGTTGTCAGACAATGTGAACCCTTGGGAATCAACTGAGCCATAACTGAGCAAACTCATGCACTTCATGAGATCCAGAAAAAGATAGTGAGTGGACTCCTCTAACCCTTTCTTAATTCATTCTTTCTGTACCTACACTTTGTATATCAAACACATACATTTTGCAGGTTTATTTTACCCATATCATCCATCTACACTCCACTGTCTCAATCAGCCTCCATATCTCTCCAACTTCTTCCCTTCTTCCTCCTCCTCCTCCTTATGCCCTCTCTCTCTCTCTGCCACAGTAGACCAATTAGGACTAAGCTGATTCCAGTTGTGACCTTTGGGTCCACCTCAGGTCTGCTGACAGGAGAGTTAACATGTAGCTGAACTGTTTTACATGTTATCGACGGGGTGGGAGGCATCATAGTCATTTTATCACACCAATTTCATTCTTGGCCGATTTCCCCTTAGGCAGGTTAGTGGCAGCTTCCCATTGATTTTTCATGTAATTGATCAGAGACCTGCTTGAGCAATTTATTGGCCCGCTCGCACCTGTGATTAAGGCTGAGGCCGCATGTGTTTATGCATGCACCGACTATTACTTTACCCCAAGATCAACCACGTGCCATAAAAAGGCGCTGCCGTGCTGCCCCGTCTGTGGCCGTCAGCGTAATGAATGCCGTCCGAATCTCGGGGACATTTTTAATCATGCTTGACCAAAGCCATGTCATGTCCAAAGTCAAGAGGAAGAGGAGACAGGCTCGTATGACTGACCAGCAGTGACAGGAGTTAATGTGCTCACATGAAAACATGGACCAGAGTTTAATTCAAAGTAATCCTTATTCATTTGAAGCCGCTTCATGCATGGGATTAATATTAGAGCAGTCGGGGGGCCAAAACCACAATGACATCAGCTGAGCGTTTTCTTTGGAAGCCGAGGGTCGGATAATTACAGAAGAAGACAAAGACGAAGAGCTGAGTACTTTTTAAATATACACCATGTTTCGCCGGGCATGTCGGGAGAAGTGAGGGTAGCCCGTCATGCAAGTCATTTACTGGCCTTGCGTATAACGGTCTAAACCACAAGCCATGTTGCTGAGTTGGAGTGCTTAGCGTTGGTGTAGCTCATCTCCCTTTGGTACTGTGACAGAGCTGGAATAGTAAGGATCAGGCATAAAGCCGCTCAACAAGCTCAAGAGCCATCAAAGAGCCACCCTTTTAATTTGGTTAATTTACAGGCAGCTTTTTCGCTAATAACGTTCTTGGAGTGATACTTGACAAATTGAAATACACACAGGATGTTTCTGTCTCGAAGGAGAAAGACTCGTCTAATATTCTGTCTTTCCTATTCATCCTCTCTCTCTCCATATTCATCCTCCTTTCAAATAGAGAAGTCACACCCCCCACAATAAAACTAAATTCCCAGCCATTACTTTATTTCTTAACATATTAGCAGTACATAAACTGATTTGTTTAAAGATTTGTGGCTTTGGAAACACCAATTTCACTCCAAATTTTATTACATGGCCACAGAGTGCTGGCCAGACAGAACGTGAGGCGACAATTGCATGTGGTTTGAGGCTAAAACTGAAAAAAAAGAGAAGAAAATCAGGCTGGTTTCTCAGTCAAAGAGCACCCTTGAATAATGGAACCACTTCACATCTGCATTACTCAAGCTGCAGAACGATGACAGGACTTGTATATTTCACTGAAGGCTGTGGGAAAATAGGTTTAGATTCACTTTTAATGACAGCCTATAGGATTTAATTCAAAAGTCATGGGAGAAATCAGAGACAAGCTCATTTGAAAATGTAGTTTCTGTCTGATTTAACTGTGATTTAATTGATTCCTCATTGCATGATGATGCAAAAGCTGCAAAGTAAGGAAGACATTTTTTCATAATAAACCATTTATTCTATGTGTCTTTGGAAATAAATATGGGCTTAATTTCACAATAAGACTAATACGCTTGTGACAAAGTGTAATTTGGCATACAATAGAGCCCATAATATTAGTATTAGGCTCATGCTTCAACACAGTCTTTACTCATGAGATACCGTATAGGGCTGTATCCTGCAGAGTGTTTAGGTTATGATGCATATTTTCAGGACCCTGTTTTGGCTTTTAAACAGCATATTTAGTCAATTTGAATAATCATCTATAGCCTTACAGATGTAAATATTGGTTCCAAGGGGAAATATGTTGAGTTTTATGCATCCTATTATGTGCATAACCTGTTCTAGAAGATCTGAAGTCTGCACAAGAACTATCACAGTGAAAATGATGTGCAAACAAATCTAATTCATTCAAAAAAAAGTACATGGCCTTGGTTTTAGATTGTGTGTGTTGTAGTAGCTGACTTGCTGGCCAGTCCATCATCTCTCCTCTTTAAAGTGGAGGCTTGGATGCATGCTGATACACATGGAAAACCAGAAAAAGAAGAGTGTTTTAAAGTCCTCTCCAGTATGCAGGAGGGGGAAAAGTTGAAATGTCCAACTGTACTGACGCTGATGTGCTCGTTAAGAATCAGGAGAGAGCATCAGCAGAGCAGGTCACCCCTCGTTTCTCACATCACAGCCCCATCACAAATTCTTTCAAGTGTCCTTCTGCGTCGCCAAAGATGACAACGGAGAATCGATAAGCGCTTGAAATGAAAAGAAGCCGCCGGTTTGAACCCCGAGGCGAAAGATTTCATACCCGCCAGCCTTCTCTGAACTTCAGGCATTCCTCTGCACCTTTTCTGCGTGAGAAAGAGGAGGCTCTTGACTGATTTCTTTTCTTTTTTCTTCTTTGTATAAGAAGGTAAGAGGAGAATATAGCCGAACCATCATCATCATGCCTCTCCAGACGCAGCTCAGCCTCTTTTTTCTGCAGGCAGGAGGGGCGTGATGTGAAGATGTGCATGATGAAGGGTTCATGTGTTTTCTGCTATACGAGGCTCGTTTACTTGCATTTTCTTTGTGTGTGTGCGTGCACATGTTTGCGCTTTTACGCGTGCGTCGTGTGCCATATCACAACATCTAATATATAAAGAGCGCACGGGTCAAATTTTGAAGCTGTGTTGGCAAATATGCACATTTTATTTATTTTTTTTCCTATATTGGTTTGCATTTGACCCAACGCTCTCTGTGTGCACGAGTGGAAAATTAATAAAATATGGCCTTCTTGGGCCTTTGTAGAAAGACTAAGAGGAATAAAAACTGACTTAATTTAATGTCTACAGTCTTGATCAAATAAAGCTGATCAAAGCAGCTATTAAAAACTTAATTTACTCTTATAATTCCTCCTTATAATAAGTCTATATAAGGCTGCATTTATAATATCACCTATGTGTCTTTTGGGATAGCATCAAACATATTCCTGATTCACTAGAAGATGATGGAGAGGGGTGTGGATGATGATGATGCGCTTGTTTTGCTTCATTGGAATTTGTCTGCGCTAAAAACTGACTTAATTTAAAGGTCCCATATTGTAAAAAGTAAGATTTTCCTGTCTTTTATATCATAAAGCAGGTTTAAGTGATATATAAATACTGTGAAAGTATCAAAACACTCAATCCATGGAGAAATACACACAGCCCGGATTCAGAAACTCTGCGTTTGAAACAAGCCGTTGGGATTTCTGTCCATTTGTGATGTCACAAATCTACAATATTTAGACCATTTCACATTTTTAAACGTAAACATTGTAAATGTGTCCCAGTTTATTTCCTGTTGCAGTGTATGTGAATGACATCAGCTGACAGGATGTGAACATGGACCCAAACTGTTTCCTAGCAACACAATTCCGTTGCCATTCCATTGAAATGCACTAAAACGAAGCGTTTCAGACAGAGGTGGAAATACAGGTATATTAAGGCAGACAGTATGAGAAAAATAATGTTTTTTTTAACATTAAAGCATGTAAACATGTTCTAATAGAAACACAAAATACAAGTAAGAACCTGGAAATGAGCATGATATGTCCCCTTTAATGTCTACAGTCTTGATAAAATAAAGCTGATCAAAGTAGCTATTAAAACTACATTTACTCTTATAATTCCCTCCTTATAATAAGTCTATATAAGGCTGCGTTTATTAGATCACCTATGTGTCTTTGGGATAGCATCAAACATATTCCTGATTCACCAGATTTGGCTCTGGAGGATGGATGGATGGATGGAGGGGTGTGGATGATGATGCTTGTGCTTGTTTTGCTTCAGTGTTCCCCAATTGCCTGGAAATTCCCGTGTGGGTGTGCGCATTAATTACCGGTTTAATGGGAGTATGACTAAAAATGTAAACGACGGATTAGGCGCGTGGAACGTCCGGTCTGCGCGCCTCACTTAAGATGCGAATGGAAAAAAATCAGTCTGTATCTAACGAAACCATAATCTATAAAGAACATTTGCATCCAAGCCAGCTGTTCACTTCATCTGCACATAAAATCCTGCAACACGATAGGACTCTGTCTGGCTCCTGAACGAGAGCTATAATAATGCATCTATTTATTTGTTTTCATCTCAATATTCAAAATATTACTATTAATACCCCAAGGTCTAGGGTGGGTGGGATGGGAGGGACCCAAAGGGAGGGAAGTTTTTATTTAAACATTTTTTTTTTTGTTGTTTGTTGTTATTTTACCCTTTCCTGTTTGTTTGTTTTTTTCGTTTCTTTTTCTGTAGCTGCCAATTTTGTATTGATTAGTACATGGACATTTGTGATTATATTCTTTTACTCTATTGGTGATCCATCAAATTTGTAAACCCCACCCTATATAATTTTGCTTAAATACCAATAAAAAAAATTGATCACAAAAAAAAGATATTCAAAATATTGTGGTTTTCTTTAAAAAAATATGTTAAATTGTGTAATAATCAGCGCCTAAAACGGTCAAACAATGAGCTTAATTGGGCGTTAATTAGGCTCTAATTTGCTGATTACATAATAGGAATCCGATCTGCGACTTTAAATACAGTATTTCTTTAAATTAACAGCCAGTAAAGTGGGTTTAGTCATGAATTAGTGATGGCTGTTGTTTATTTTACGCGCGCAAGAGTTGAGATAATAAGCAGTTTGAGTTGCTTGTTGTAAATTGCAGGTTGCGTTTAGGCAAATTGAACCATTAAGGTTGTATGTTTTTCTGCATGATGCCTGCAGCTCAGATGGTGCAGTGTTACAGTGAAGCCAACAGGAATATCAGCCTTTTATTATTTATTTTTATTTTTAAAGATGCCATCCTGGATTTTTTTTTTTTGGTTTGATTGTTGTTGAAAGTTGAGAGGCTCGAAAGTTTGCCCTCTGCTAGACTAGACAGACACATGCATACACAAACACACCCCTTTAAAAAGACACACACACACACACACACACGCGCACACACACGGAGGGTCCCTCTCGTGAGCTCAAAAAGAAGGAGGAAAAAAAAGAAAGTTGAAGGAAGACAGAAGAGGACGAACCAAGGGGAGACTCGGATGAAAGCGCGCCTCCTTCGCTATTTCTCCTCGTATATCTCCTGTAAATAGATGCTTATTTATGCGCATAAATGAAACTATCCTAAAAAGGTATACAGGCGCTGCGTCTCTGCGTTTTTTTTTTTGGATAACCACATCCATGCTCCAGGCTTCCGGACAGAAACTTAGACTTTCAGCGCTACTGGACCTTGAAGTTGCCCTGAGTTTTTCGCTATAAAAACACAATTAACTGGTGTGCGAGTTGGTTTGGACGGTGGATATTTATCTCCTCGCTATAGAGTAAAGCGCACAGACGGGCTGGGAAAGTCAAAACCTCACCGGTGTCCTAGACTGGTAAGTGCAGCAGGAGAAGAGGAAGAGGAGGAGGAGGAGTAGAGGCACTAAAAAAGAAATAAGATGTGAGTTAATGCAAGTGGAGGAATTTGTTCCACTTCTTTGCTTTTTTGCCAGTTTCTCATGTGACTGTAACACGAAGGAGATATCAGAATCAGAATCAGAATTTAGAATCAGAATCAGAATAAGAATCAGAATTTGGAATCGGAATCAGAATGTTGTGTTTATTGCCAGGTGTAAGAGGTATACACTAGGAATATGCTTTGGTTTTGTTTTGTTGTTGTTGGTGCAAGTTAAACAGTAAAATAACAAAAGCATAGATAAAAACGTTAGAATAAAATAAGAATAAAACAAATTTAATTTCTACCAATATACAATATACAAAATAAGCTATAAACAAAAATAAACATGATATAAACAGATGTAGTGTGCAAATATTGCCGGTGTGCAAACAATCAGGTATGAAGTGATGTGACGGCATGGGATGATAATGATGTATCATTAGTGGTGATGGAGTGTGAGGAAAGGAAAAAAAAGAAAAAAACTATAAAGCACACTGTATACTGTCCTGCAGTTGGTGAGAATTGTGAGAATTGTGAGAAAGCATGTTAAATATCAATTAAAGTGTCATTTTTCAGCATCATATCCTGCAGCTTGTCAGTTTTGGTGCTCTAAAATTATGATTTAAGTTCCAATAAAATGCGTAAAATGGTGCGTAAAGTTACCAAACAAAGCGTATAAAGTAGCCTAGGCTAAATAAAATGGTGCATAAGCTATCCAAAGCAAATTATAAATACGCATGTTCATAAAAAACAAGAAATAACGTGAGTACAGATATGTTTTATCCTCCTCTGCATGCTTTTGCAATATGGGGAGAAAAAAAAACTTGGGGTAAAAAGAGGCGACGTTCACGGTCTCACGCCTTTAATGAATACAGGACCATATGGTGGAGGTTAGTCGATTCATCTCCCGGTAAAAGGCTGCACTCTCATGCTCCACTGTGTTAATTTCAGAAGTAAAGCCGGTTGTGAGGCAATGCCAGCTTTCTGTCTGCACTGGGCCTCACGCCACGTGAGTCACACTGATTCATATCAACTGTTGGTCTGTTGGTGGTGAGAGCACAGAGAGGAATAGATGAACGGGATTAATACAAGCAATCAGAATATTAATGCAGGTATACCTTTAAACCGCTCTGGATCTACACTGTGGCATATGTTGGAGAAAAAAATTGAATTAAATATTTATTATCAGGTTTAATTATCACCAAACCACCGTGACAACATGATCAGAAATGATATTATATTTTAGGCTTTTATTATTATTATTATTATTATTATTATTATTATTATAATGCTTTTATTTTATTTTTATTATTTTTATTGAATTAAATATGTATTGCCAGGTTTAATTACCACCAAACCACCGTGACAACATGATCAGAAATTATTTTATATTTTAGGCTATTATTATTATTATTATTATTATTATTATTATTATTATTATTATTATGTTTTTATTTTATTTTTATTATTTTTATTAGTATTGTTATTGATGTTGTACATGTTAAATATATATTTTAAGACATTATGCTATCTATTTTTATTTATTTTTTGTCCCATATTCGTTTTGAAATTTGCGCAATATTATCGATTTTCTTTGACTATTAAAATGAAAATTTATCACATAATATACAATTTTTTTATGTTTATTTCCTCTAACTTTTAAGGGAAAACATGCCTTTAATTTGAAGTCTCCAACAACAAAATATACAAAAAAATTGATTATTAAAATGAAAATTGATCACATAATATACACATTTTATTTCAATTTCATTTTTATTTTAATTTTTATTTCCTCTAACTTTTAAGGGAATATATGCCTTTAATTTGAAGTCTCCAACAACAAAATATACCAAAAAAATAATCAAAACAAATCCTTCGATGTAGAAATTGTGTCCATATTTTTACGCAATAAAATAAAACACAGTAAAATGCATAAATAAGACCGGGTGTGAGATTTGAGAGGCCGTCTGGCTGAAATATTGGAAGGAGCCCTCATTAAATCTCCCTGATTAGATAACACTGAGCCTCATGCAATAACCTCCCACCTTACAGTCTGACCCCCACTATTTCATTTTGCAGAAGAAAGGTTGTGCAGGTACATGCAGTAAAAACTTAACCTCCAATATCTGCATCTTCTGAATCAGAGAAGAAGAAAAAACATAAAGCTCACAGATGATGTAGAGCAGGTGAAGAGAAGAGCTGAGGAAAATGGTTAACAGCATGACTGCATGCAAATTCCCCCCGACTTGAATTATCATAAGCAAACAGTGTGAGCCTGGACTAATAAAACCCCATCTGTGTAACTTCATATCGAGGTAGTATGGAGGGCTGCGATAATGAATTTTGTAATATCCCACCGACAGACATCTCAATCAGACTCTAATCCTGTGATTTTACTACGGAATCACTCCACTTCCAACTGCAGGCTGCACACAAAAAAACACACACACAAGCAGAACACGGCGGGCTTTATATATTCAGACTGCACAAAAAATAAATATTACACTGGAAAAATATATCACACTACATGATGGAGAGGTAAAAGTGACTTTTATACTCTAATTTCTCTTAAATCAAGTGGAAAAAACAGTCAGAATGATGAGATTATTTATTGTTCTCTAACGCAAATCATCTAGTTTCCATTATTTTTTTTAATCCAGAGAGGTTTTATATGTATTATTCTGCCTTAGATCATAATGTCCAGTTATTTCTCTGACACAGATGAAATTAAATTGGAAATAAATCGATCACTGACGCATTTTTACAAAAAAAAAAACTTTCAGACCACAATAAGACTCATTAAAATGCACATTTTTGCAGCCATAATTAGACTGCACCGCCGCTAACATCCAAACTTTATTTTATGCATTTACTTTATTATAAAGTATTATGCTCTTGTGTGAATTTTGCATCAATTTGTAATATTTTCCTCTTAAGACCACCAGCATTTTGTTCTTGTAATGTAATACTTATCCTTTGCGCACACTACTATTCTTTTTATTCTCATGTTGACTCCAAATATTATTGAGTGCAGAAGTATAGGACTGGATGTCAGTGAACAACACAGCGAGGGTTGTTTACCAACTTAAACTCTAATTGTGGCTCTTTTGTCTGTTTTTTTACAGAAGCGGTTTCCTTAAATTGCCATAATGGACTCCCACTGCCGCAAACTGGCCACCACCTGCGCGCAAATAGGTGAGTATCTGACCCATCATCAATACAGTGCTATTCTCACAGATCACAGAAATAATAAAACATGATTATTTTAGATTTAGTGTAATTGTACATATTTCTTTATCTATTATATTTTATTCTATACATAAAAACGACGCTCTTAATAAGGCTATAATGTTTATATGTGTGAGTTGCTTTCCAAACAAAATATTTATTAATTACAACTAATATCTTGTTTCCATTTCACTGCATTTTAATTGGGGAAAAAACAATTAAACTTTAACACTTCATGTCTTGATCTTAAAATCTGATTTTGTTAAAAAATAAATAAATAAATAAGTCAACAGTTCTGGCACTACTTAGTGTGCCAGTTATTTCTAACTTGTAGTTTTTGTGAGTTTTCTTAAAAACAAGCTCAAAATCTTTAATTAAAATGAAAAAATAATACTCATAAAATAATCTTCCATTGTCTTCTTCACAATTTCAACTCGCACTTTTAATTTGTAAGACTTTAAGATCTAAAATGTGATGGGAAAAAAAGCTGCTTTAGTTAGATTTTTTTCTGGTTTGTTGCTAAATGTTTAATAGTCGCAGATATTTTGGCCTCTTTGCTTGTCGTTGTTGGTGAATGCAGCTCGTTAGTTGTCTTAGAGAGACACCTGGTGGTCGGATGTGGATCTGCATCTTCAGAGCATCATCCGAGGATTTGATCAGGATGACAGCGACGTTATTAGTTGTAATTAGAAGATGGACACATCTTATTATAGTCTTTAATGTACAAATTGACTGACCTTTGGCACAATAAGACAAAAAAAACATAATTGTATGTGCTTGTATACTTCGATTCTATTTGAATTAACTGCAACATGTTTTTCCTAAATAACATTTACGAATAAACACCCCAACAAGAAATAAGCCAGAATCTATTGCTCGACAAAGTCTGGGATTTATTAATTATTCTCTAACGTGGCGAAAATGAAAATGACATCAGGTCTTGTTAGGTGTCTTAAACGAATCACCAATAACTCTCACTCTGTTTCATTTAGCCAGGCATTGATGGGGCAATATGGGACAGACAGAGGGCAGGCTGTTCATAGCTCCACAGCTGCACCATTGATTAAGAATAATAGGATAACTAAAATAAAAACAGAAGAGTGATGCTTGCAAATATAGACCCAGCAGCAGCAGCAGCAGCAGGGCCAACTGTTTGGCTGTAATGTATGCAGCGCTTGTTGGATTGACTCCGGGGAAAACTAAATGTATAATGAAAGCCCATTCGTGAGGAGGAATATCCTAATGGAGGAATCTGATGTCTCCTTAATCCTATGTAAAAAAAAGCCTTGTCGTCTCCCCCTATATTGACTGAATCGCTAATTAATGGCCCTCAATGGCGGAGGCCTATTGCGCGCAGTAATCCGCAGAAGAGAGATATAAAGCATTCAGAAGGTAGAAATGAAGAGGAAACCGATAATCCACTTCAAGTTTAGTATTACAACACGGCTGGAAGGGGAAAAAAGGAGCAACAGACTTGTTTGCTGCTTGGCGTAAAATAATTATAATTTTTTTTTTTATAATATGTTTATTGGGTTTTCTTATTTTCACAAACACAATAAGAATAAAAAAAACAAAAACAAAACAACAACAAACAAACAAACAAACACTGGTACAGCTCAGATCAAAAAATGTATATATGAAGTCATAGGAAATAGTCCATAGTGCAGGGAAGTCACAGGATATATGAGTTAATGTTCAGTATAATAATTATTTTTAATAAAATAGCAGCCTAATTTTGAAATATAAAATTTGATAGAATTTATGTAATGCACACTATTATTAATTACGAAATAGGCCTAATAATATTATTTTTTTATATATATATATATATTTTCCCATTTTAAAACAGCCTTTTAGTGAATGTTTGGATATGCAAGGGCATGATTTTATGGTTTACCCATAAAAAATAACCTGTTAATGAAAATAAATACATTAAAATAGTAGCCTAATATTGAAATATAAAATGTTATAGAATGTATGTAATGTATATAATGCATACAGTGCACTTTAGACTAAGCTACTGGAGTTACCCTGCACTATACTCATTTTTAACAGTCTCTTCTGCACTATATTCACTTTTTAATAGTCGTGTATCACAGCTGTTACCCTGCACTATATTCAGTTTTAACAGTTTTCTTCATCTCCTTGTATTTTTATATCTGGTACATTTTTTTGTACTTTGCACTACTAACTTTTTTACTGCCTTTTTACTAACATGTTTTACACTATGGAACATGTGATGCTGGAAACTTGAATTTCCCTCGGGATCAATAAAGATACTATCTATCTATCTATCTAATGTACACTATTATTAATTATGAAATAGGCCTAATAATATTTATATATATCCCATTTTAAACAGCCTTTTAGTGAATGTTTTGAAATGTAAGGGCATGATTTTATGGTTTACCCATAAAAATAACCTATTAATGAAAATAAATGCATTACTATTAAATGACACATGATTGATTCTATAACTTAAAAATGTACATCATTTTAATTTAATTACTCCAGAGAGCATCCAAACAAGGTTTTATTGCTCTGTTTGAGAAGCGATTGGCTCCCTATGTTTTAATAAAGTCTCCTCAGAGTGCGCGTGTGCGTGTGTTGCATAAAGTCTATGGTCTCGTGGTATTTATATATCAGAGGCTTTCACGGGATTAGCCCTGTAACTTCTTAACAGCGCCAACTCCAAAATGTGCGTCCGCCTGGACACGTGGACATGGGAAGTGATGATGAACAAAATTGTGTTATGGAATAAGAATATAATCAATATTTAAAGTATTTTTTTTTCTCCCTACATTGGTATGAATCGCAGTAATTGGACGTGGAAGTCCATCAGTCCATCGCTTCAATCACCTGTTACCCAGCTGACATTTCTCCACCCTCAACCTTGAAAATTAAAGTCGCATTTGTTTGATTAGACATGTTTACTTTGCCTTTAACGCGTCACAATCTTTGGGGAGTTATAGGTTGAAAAAAAAAAAAAAAAATGTGCTGCATGGCGCATATCAACTCAAACTCATTAAAAGTCCTCCTTCAGAAATTCTTAGGCAAATGAGAGTCTTATCAGATTAAAAAAAAAAAAAAAAAGCACTATACAGGAGTGCATGGCTGAGAACACACGGAGGGGTCCAGACGCAAAGTGAGAGGAGAGATCCAAGTTAAGCAGCCAGATAAAGTAATCCGTCGTCAACAAAACTGAGTCCGCGTGGTTTTAACTGTGGGGTTGATTTAATGGATATTTGAACCTCAACTCTGGGGAGGTCAAGAGGATCGTCTCATTTGACAACTAGTATGACTGACTGGCTGCATGCAGGGATGGAGTGGAAAGTAAAGCACTTTGGTCACGTTTAGTGCTTCAAGTATGAAGTTGGATAGGAGGATTAGAATAGTGGTTGTTTGCCTTTAAGTCACGTAACTTCCGTACTTAAGTTTTGCCACTTCCAGTGTTATTCTAACCCAAACCACAATCTTTTCTTAAACCAAACTAAGTAGTGTTGTTGCCTAAACCTAACTAAGCAGTGTTGTTGCCTAAACCTAACTAAGTAGTGTTGTTGCCTAAACCTAACTAAGTAGTTTTGTTGCCTAAACCAAACTAAGTAGTGTTGTTGCATAAACCTAACCAAGTCGATATTTTCCTAAACCTAACTAAGTAGTGTTGTTGCCTAAACCTAACTAAGTAGTTTTGTTGCCTAAACCTAACTAAGTAGTGTTGTTGCCTACACTTAACTAAGTAGTGTTGTTGCCTAAACCTAACTAAGTAGTGTTGTTGCCTAAACCTAACTAAGTAGTGTATTTTTTTTTGCCTAAACCTAACTAAGTAGTGTAGTTTTGTCTAAACCTAACTAAGTAGTGTAGTTTTGTTGCCTAAACCTAACTAAGTAGTGTAGTTTTGTTGCCTAAACCTAACTAAGTAGTGTTGTTTTGTTGCCTAAACCTAACTAAGTAGTGTTGTTGCCTAAACCTAACTAAGTAGTGTATTTTTTTTGCCTAAACCTAACCAAGTAGTGTTGTTTTGTTGCCTAAACCTAACTAAGTAGTGTTGTTGCCTAAACCTAACTAAGTAGTGTTGTTGCCTTAACCTAAGTAGTGTTGTTGCCTAAACCTAACTAAATAGTGTTGTTGCCTAAACCTAACTAAGTAGTGTTGTTGCCTAAACCTAACTACGTAGTGTTGTTGCCTAAACCTAACTAAGTAGTATTGTTGCCTAAACCTAACTAAGTAATTTTGTTGCCTTAACCTAAGTAATTTTGTTGCATAAACCTAACCAAGTCGATCTTTTCCTAAATCTAATTAAGTAGTGTTGTTGCCTAAATCTAAATAAGTAGTTTTTTTGCCTTAACCTAACTAAGTAGTGTTGTTGCCTAAACCTAACTAAGTAGTTGTGTTGCCTTAACCTATAGTTTTGTTGCATAAACCTAACCAAGTCGATATTTTCCTAAACCTAACTAAGTAGTGTTGTTGCCTAAACCTAACTAAGTAGTTTTGTTGCCTTAACCTAAGTAGTTTTTTTGCATAAACCTAACCAAGTCTATCTTTTACTAAATCTAATTAAGTAATTTTTGTCACGTAACCTTCATACTTAACTTAAGTTACACCACTTCTGGTGTTATTTCAATACATGACATAATGTACATGTCTGCATGGCAGTTATGGGTCAGTTGTGCCAAGTGCGCACAGACCGTTTTTTGGCGCAGTCTGGCACATCCCTCCTTTTGAAGCTCTTTTCCCTTTAATCGCGTGTCCTTTCACGGGATCACTGTGCTGTGGCAGGCTGCTGTGTTTGATATTCAGTGTGCATCTTTTTTTTTCATACTTGCTTTCAATACAATCCGCTCGGTGGCTCGCTTTATCCACATTGAGTCAACTGAGTAAACTGCAGGCGACAGACAGAGCCATGCGAGCTGCGCAGCGCGGCTCAGCTTTGGGTATCAATAGAAACTGCATCGTTTTTTACTGGGCCACTGGACCCATCTCAATAAAATGAGGCCAAACTGTGTTATTTTCATTTTTTTTATTTGGTCTTGGGCTGCTGCATGCGCAACGGCAAACGGAGCGCCTCCGGGTATACGCGCATCTCTCTTTACATGCTTTTTATTTGGAAGAGGAAAAATAAGCGCCAGGCATAAACACATTGGCACACACACATATCTCGTTTCGGCGAGCTCCGGTTGGTTGGACACGCCGTCATATATCCACATGGATGCGCCTGTATGGGCGGGCGCAGCGCGGTGACGTGGAAGGTCTGGAGAAGAGGCGCAGTTTGGCAACAGCTGAAATGAACAGAGAGCTGGTGGTAGTGTGTGTATGCCTCTGGATCTAATATCACCTACCTGTCCTTGTCACTCCTGATAGTCAGCCGAGGTATAGCCAGTATGGCAGCTCTAAATGGCCTATTTTAAAGCATTTTTTCCAGTTTAAACAGATTTCATTATAGGAGGAGCTGCGTCTATTGTGCGTCTTTTTTTTGGAACAACTGAACACATTCCGCAGACGGACTTACTCTGCTTTTGACAGTTTTGCGATTTCTTCTAACCGATGAACTCTATGAGGGATCCTTTAAACACAGATCACCACCACCACCACCTAACAGGGAATAAACTTGCCTCCTCCACGCACCACCACCACCACACGGCTCAGGCGATGGCCTCCAGCACTTTGCAGCCGCTGCAGCGGTCTGTGGACTCTAAACACCGGTTAGAGGTGCACACGGTGTCGGACACGTCCAGTCCGGAGTCTGTCGGTAAGAACAACCGAGCGGGATGCTGCAGATGTTCTCAGCAAAGACGACGCAGCAGATGTCATCTACATGATACCAAACAAACGACGGCTCCCATTAAGCAACGTAAAGGGAGTTTAATGTGCATGCAAATATAGGCGATTATTATAGCAGTCGTTTTTTATTCATAATTAGTTTTGACACTGTGGTTTGTGTTGTGAAAAGTTTCTGTGTTATGCAAATGAAAGTTGTCTTGTGTCAACTGGAATTAGTCACTCATATAGGCTACTCGACAAACAACATAAAAACTGTCATCATGATAGAAGATTAAACATTTTTTCTTCAACGTGAACTCTTACTGCCACTCGATACAGTCTTACAGCCCTTATTAGATATAAATGTATGACACAGAACTAAAATGACTAAAATAAAAACTAAAACAGATAATATATTATAAACTCTTCCACTATTTCACTCATCTTCTTCCTCCTCCTTGATCTTCTTTTTTTTCTTTTTTTCTGTTCAGATTAAATCAAAAGGTCAATTTACTAAAATCCCATAAAATGATAGAAAATGCTAAATTAAAAAAAAAAAAATAGGGTTTATTTTATGAATCATTTGTTCCTCAGTGAAGTCAGACTGTGAGCAGCTCATCTATTTCCCAACAGTGTCATGGATTCAGGATTGAGCTTTGTCTTGTGTCAACTGGAATTAGTCAGGCATTTACTCATATAGGCTACTCAGATTCAATCAAAAGGTCAATTTACTAAAATTCCATAAAATGAAGGAAAATGCTAAATTCAAAACATTCAAAAATTGTTTTATTTTATGATTCAGATCATTTCTTCCTCAGTGAAGTCAGACTGTGAGCAGCAGTGTCATGGATTCAGGATTTATTTTTTATTCCCTACTTTACTTTAGCACACACAGCCCTTACTTAATCCGGCTGACTCAATCAACCTCTTTCCTCCTCTTTGACAGAAAAAGAAAAGAACCAAAATAATAAAAACAACAACAACAACGACGACTCTTCGGATGACCCGTCTAAAAAGAAACGTCAGCGGCGGCAGAGGACTCACTTCACCAGCCAGCAGCTGCAGGAACTGGAGGCGACTTTCCAGAGGAACCGCTACCCGGACATGAGCACCAGAGAGGAGATAGCCGTGTGGACCAACCTCACAGAGGCGCGGGTCAGGGTGAGTACTCCTCTTTATATTATTACCCGGTTAACCTACAAATTACCTTAAAGGTCCCATATCGTGCTCATTTTCAGGTTCATACTTGTATTTTGTGTTTCTACTAGAACATGTTTACATGCTTTAATGTTAAAAAAAACGTTATTTTCCTCATACTGTCGACCTGAATATACCTGTATTTAGCGCATTTTGACGGAATTGCAACAGAATTGCATTAACATTGCTAGTCAACAGCTTAGGTCCATGTGTACTTCTTGTCAGCTGATGACATTCACATTTACACTGCAACCAGGAAATAAACTGGGACATATTTAGAATGTTTTACGTTTAAAATTGTGTCAAGGATCTAAATATTGTATATTTTGTGACATCACGAATGGACAGAAATCCTAATGGCTTGTTTCAAATGCAGAGTTTCTGAATACGGGCTGTGTGTATTTCCCTGTGGATTGTGTGTTTCGATCATTTCACAGTATTTATATAGGATTTAAGCCTGCTTTATAATAAAAAAAAAACATGAAAATCTCACTTTTTTATAATATGGGACCTTTAATACTATTACGCACGGACACCCAAACTTTTACGCACGGCTAGAATTCCCTTGAAAATAATGTAGGACAGTTTTTTTATCTGGGAAAACAAATAATCAGAGGCTTGTTTAAATAAACTGCTGGTTCAAACTCAATTTAATTAGTATATGTTTGTTTATTAAGCTAAATATAATTCCAATCATCTGCACACAAAATAATCTATTTCAGCACAACTTTTATAGTTATAGTTTCAAGTTTATTTGTCATATGCATTTAAAAGTACAGTGTACACTGAAATGCAATGAAATGCATTTTACCCAGGCTCTCTCTCAGCCCTTGAAATCTATAAATAGTACAGTTGATAAATACTACAAATGCTTAATTTGTCGTTCTCGGCACACTTTAATCTTTTTCATAATACAAATATGACTATAATTAACTTGTTATTTGCCTATTATGTGTATTTACACACTATTAACGTTGTTAACAGTCGAGGCTGTTGACATTAGTCGGTGGTGGCAGATACCAGTCGTGTTTCTCCTGTTCGTGTGAAAGAGGTGCAAAGCTGGTATTTTTGCGATTGCATCCTTGGTGCTGTGTGATTGAGGTCAGCTTGTTTGTGGAAGCCTGCAGAGGAATACACATCCTCTTCTCTCTCCATGTTAAGATGGTGCTCAGTGTCCACCAGAGTCAGAACTAAACATGCAGAAGCAGCGTTCAGTTTGTATGCACCAAATATTTTGGAACAAGCTCCCAGAAACCTGCAGGACCAACTCCAACTCTTTTAAATCAAAGCTTAAAACTTTCCTGTTTGCTGCTGCCTTTTATTAAACCAGATAATGATCTTATACTTCACTAGAGCTTTTACTCTAGTGTGTTATATTCTATTTTAGCTTGTTTTTATTTTCTAATCTTTAATGTTTTTATATAACTGTTTTAATTATGTCTTAATGTTCTTTTGCACTTTGTCGCAATGTTCTTGAATGTTTATTGTAAAGCACTTTGAGTTGCCCTGTTGCTGAAATGTACTCTACAGATAAAGCTGCCTTGCCTTTTGCCTTGCAGTGAGAGCTCAGTGTGTATTCTGCTCAGATAAAGACGGAGTCAAAGCGGGATTGTCTGCCACGGGACAATAAAGAAAGTTTGGATTTAGGAAAACATATTTAAATGCGTAATTCAAATTAAGCTCCAATACCACAAAATTAAAGAAGCTGTGTTTGATATTAAAATGGAACTCTGTCCAGATTAGCAAGAAAATATAGAAATATTTTTCTTTTTTATTTGTTCTGTTTCTTTTCCTGTAGCTGCTTGCCAATTTTGTATTGATTAGTACATGGACTTGGATTTGTGATTATATTCTTTTACTCTATTGGTGATCTATCAATTTGTAACCCTAACCCTATATAATTATGCTTAAATACCAATACAAAATGTATCACAAAAAATATCAAAATCAAAATAGTGTTTTTTTTAATTATGTTAATTTGTGTCATAATCAGCGCCTACAACGGTCAAACAATGAGCTTAAATGTGGCGTTAATTAGGCTCTAATTTGCTGATTACATAATAGGAATCCGATCTGGCACTTTAAATACAGTATTTCTTTAAATTAACAGCCAGTAAAGTGGGATTATATTCTTTTACTCTATTGGTGATCTATCAATTTGTAACCCTAACCCTATATAATTATGCTTAAATACCAATAAAAAATTGATCACAAAAAAAAGAAATAATTTTCAAAAATAATTTCTAAAGGTGGCACATCACTTCTTACATCATATCACTCCGCCAATCTTAATCATCACTCACCTTATTACAAGCACATAAGGTGCGCCATATTATATAGTTCCAGATCTAAGTTAAGGAGCAGAATACAATATGTGTATAAAATAAGTCTTTACAAAATAAATCTTACATTCGCAAGAAAATAAAGAATAATGTTTTTATGTTATTTTTCTTTTTCCTCTTTGTTTGTTTTTTTTTCTTTTCTTTTTCTGTAGCTGCTTTGCCAATTTTGTATTGATTAGTACATGGACATTTGTGATTATATTCTTTTACTCTATTGGTGATTAATCAATTTGTAAACCTACCCTATATAATTATGCTTAAATACAAATAAAAAATTGATCACAACATTTTTTTTTTCAAAAATAAATGACAACTTTAGTTACTTTACAGATTCAGATTATTAATACAAAATAAAATCACATTACAATCAAATTACACATTACAATCAAATTACAGATATTACTGGGTGCATTCCATATTCAAAACACACACATATTGACAATCTGTATAATTTGTATTATTATTAGTAGTAGTAGTAGTAATGTTTGTTTGTGTGTGACTAACGCCCTCTATTATGCTTAAATACCAATAAAAAATTGATCACAAAAAAAAAAAATTCAAAAAAAAATTCTAACCTTGCTGTCATGTCCTTTTTGCTCTATATAGGCAGAATACAATATGTATACTGTATAAAATAAGTCTTTACAAAAAATAAATCTTACATTAGCAAGAAAATAAAGAATAAAAAATTAAAAAAAAAATGTCTAACCTTGCCGTCATGTCTCCTTTTTTGCTCTCTATAGGTTTGGTTCAAGAACCGTCGAGCCAAGTGGAGGAAACGTGAAAGAAACCAACAAGCCGAGCTCTGCAAAAACGGCTTCGGGCCTCAGTTCAACGGACTCATGCAGCCCTACGAAGACATGTACCCGAGCTACACGTACAACAACTGGGCCGCCAAGGGCCTCACGTCGGCCTCTCTGTCCACCAAGAGCTTCCCCTTCTTCAACTCCATGAACGTCAACCCTTTGTCCTCGCAGACCATGTTCTCTCCGCCCAACTCCATCTCCTCCATGACCTCCAGCATGGTGCCGTCGGCGGTGACCGGCGTGCCTGGCTCCAGCCTCAACAGCCTCAATAACTTGAACAACCTCAGTAATCCGTCTCTCAACTCGGGCGTGCCCACCTCGGCGTGTCCCTACGCGCCTCCGACGCCTCCCTACGTGTACAGGGACACTTGTAACTCCAGCCTGGCCAGCCTGAGACTGAAAGCCAAGCAGCACTCCAGTTTTGGATACGCCAGTGTGCAGAATCCGGCTAATCTGAGCGCCTGCCAATACGCAGTGGACAGACCAGTCTAATACCTACATGCACTGCACTGCAAAAAAATGACCACCTTAGCAAGTTATTATAGGCTCTAGTAATAAAAGTGGTATTGTTCTCTAAAAGGGAGTGGGGAGAGATAATTGTACGTTTTTCAGGAAATTTATGGCATTTTTCTTGATACTAGTCTGACTTTTTCCTCACCTTTTTCCTCACCTTAGCAAGCCTATAATGGCTAGTAAAGTGGTATTGTTCTAGTGGGGAAATCTGGCAGAGATAATTGCACGTTTTTCAGGAAATTTATGGCAATAGTCTGACTTTTTCCTCAAGATGTTGCCACTATAGTTCCTTGAAAATCCCAAGAAGCAAGTGAGATTATTCCATCCAGTTATTTTTTGGGGAAAAACATGTTGTTTTGAGGGGTGATTACAAGACCAAATGCTATAGTAAAGTGGTATTGTTCTCTAAAAAGGAGTGGGGAGAGATAATTGTAAGTTTTTCAGGAAATTTATGGCATTTTATCTTGATACTAGTCTGACTTTTTCCTCAAGATGTTGCCACTATAGTTCCTTGAAAATCCCCCAAACTCCTCAAAGAAGCAAGTGAGATTATTCCATCCATTTATTTTTGGGGGAAAACATGTGGAATCTGAGCGCTTGCCAATATGCAGTGGACAGACCAATCTAATACCTACATGCACTTAAAAAAAAATGACCACCTTAGCAAAGTCATTATAGGCTAGTAAAGTGCCAGATTTCCCTACTAGAACAATACCACTTTTACTAGCCTATAATGACTTGCTAATGACCACCATAACAACCCATTTTGTTCTTGTAATCACCCCTCAAAACCACATGTTTTCCCCAAAAAATATATGGATGGAATAATCTCACTTGCTTCTTTGAGGAGTTTGGGGATTTTCAAGGAACTATACTGGCAACATCTTGAAGGAAAAAGTCAGACTAGTATCAAGAAAAATGCCATAAATTTCCTGAAAAACGTACAATTATCTCTGCCAGATTTCCCCACTAGAACAATACCAGAGATAATTGTACGTTTTTCAGGACATTTATGGCATTTTATCTTGATACTAGTCTGACTTTTTCCTCAAGATGTTGCCACTATAGTTCCTTGAAAATCCCCCAAACTCCTCAAAAGAAGCAAGTGAGATTATTCCATCCAGTTACATGTGGTTTTGAGGGGGTGATTACAAGACCTACCTGCACTGCAAAAAAATGACCACCTTAGCAAGTTATTATAGGCTATAGTAAAAGTGGTATTGGAGTGGGGGAAATCTGGCAGAGATAATTGTACGTTTTTCAGGAAATTTATGGCATTTTTCTTGATACTAGTCTGACTTTTTCCTCAAGATGTTGCCACTAGTTCCTTGAAAATCCCAAGAAGCATGTGAGATTATTCCATCCAGTTATTTTTGGGGGAAAACATGTGGTTTTGAGGGTGATTACAAGACCAAATGGGTTGTTATGGTGGTCATTAGCAAGTCATTATAGGCTAGTAAAAGTGGTATTGTTCTCTAAAAAAGGAGTGGGGAGAGATAATTGTAAGTTTTTCAGGAAATTTATGGCATTTTTCTTGATACTACACTGTTAAGAATTTCCCAGTAAAATAACAGTAAAGAACTGGCAGCAGGGTTGCCTTTATATTACTGTAAAATTAAAATTATTATACTGTCGCTGAAATTTACAGCTTTGTACTGTTAATGAAAAATACAGTTTGAACTGTTATTTTTAATTAATTTCACAGTATTTTACAGTTAATTTACTGTTTAAAGATATAGCTGTTTTTCACCTTTCTTTTACATTATCTTACTGATTTGTTTTAATGCACTATTTAGGTTGTATTTTTTACATACATTTTAATAAACAATACTTTTTGCCTTAATAAATAGACTTAGCAGGTTACAGAGATAGGAATAGTCACACTTTTCCCAAAAACGTCTGTCTATAGCTGAGCACAGAATGCAAACTATAACAACATGTGAGTGAAGAACAGAGCTAATTCACTGATTTTCCAATCATGTACAATGTACAAGCCTCACATGTGCAGATCAGGTCCCAGAATTAAAAAAATACTGGATGAAACTGTTACTGATGATACTTTAGACAGTTGATTAACAGTAAAGTGCTGTTTTTAGCAATAACAGGTTAACACTGCTGTAAATTAACAGCAATTGTTTAAAGTGTAGTCTGACTTTTTCTTCAAGATGTTGCCACTAGTTTCCTTGAAAATGCCCCAAACTCCTCAAAGAAGCAAGTGAGATTATTCCATCCATTTACATGTGGTTTTGAGGGTGATTACAAGACCAAAATGGGTTGTTATGGTGGTCATTTTTTTGCAGTGTGCTGGTAATCACAAACAGCCGGCCACAGGAACAAGAGACTACTTTTTTTCATTTTTCAAAAAGGGCACTATAGAAGACTGAACCACTGAAACAAGCTCAGCTCCAGAGTCGGAGTAAAAATAAACTGAAATGGGAGATTTTTAGTTTTATTCCCCCTTTGATGAGTCCAGGTCTGCTTCACACTGCAACACAGTTTAAAAAAAAAGGCCTGTTTTATTTTTCATATAGCTCGTCATGAGTATTATTTTTTTTTCTGGTGGATTTTTCTTTTGGACGTTAATTGTTGATTGAAAAAGGTTGTATATATATTTGAATTATCATCTCCTGTTTGTCGAGGTCGAATGCGCTATAACCCCTCCAGTCCTCTCCAGGTTCAATTTATCAACGCATGTGGAAAGAAAAAAAAAAAGAAAAACCTTAAAAAAGGAATCATGTTTTGCTTGCAAACAAAAAGGGAATGTACATACTAAAAAAACGCACCAGTTGTGTGTTTCTAACATATTATAAATTTATTATTAATTAATGTCTGTGTGAATATCGATTTAGAATAGCAATTCTGGATTTAAAAAAAAAAAAAAAAGAAAAAAGAAGAAGCATCAAAAATGTTCCTGCGACAAATTATTTGTTTTTTTTGCTCTGTGTATACTATTTGGTACGGAATTATGTTTTTTTTTTTTTTTTTTTTTCAACATCCAAAAAAACTATTGTGTTTTATTTAATGGAA
This sequence comes from Adelosebastes latens, assembly GCA_916700685.1. Classification (NCBI taxonomy): domain Eukaryota; kingdom Metazoa; phylum Chordata; class Actinopteri; order Perciformes; family Sebastidae; genus Adelosebastes; species Adelosebastes latens. The sequence goes on along the minus strand of CAKAKR010036034.1, from coordinate 51,767 downwards.
GTAAATATATTGTTCAAAAATCATTCTGATGTTATTGAATCTTTGTGTTGGAACTCTGTTAGTGGAGTGGAAAGCAATGACAGTCTTGTCTATAGCCTTTCGATTATGTGAGGTGCTTGAATCTATAGAGGAAAACAATGGGCTGCTCCAATACACATAGAGGCGAGATGCTCAGTCAGATTAACTGCTGAATACATGTCTGCCTGCTCAGACAAGGACCTCGGCTGCATGGCCACTGGTGCTTGAAATAACACGGGAATCAACAAAACAGGAGTTGGACCACACAACAGTGACAATAGTCCATTAGGGGTTTGAAGACTTTGTAGTTCTCTGAAGGGGATTATAAGAAAAACCCATTACAATCCACAGTTTTAAATTCTATTAATGCTTTAATAGGGATTTTATTGAAAAATAAATTGTCTAAATTCATTATTTTAATGATTAATTTATTAAGATGATGCGTAAAATGTAATTGGGATATCTAAATTAACCATAAAGACAATTTGTTTAGAGTTTAAAGCAAGTCTTGCTGCCTGTTTTGCTTCACAAATCAAAAATGATCTTTATTCAGCCTATACCTGACTCACACATGCATGTTTGCTTTTGTGGTTTTTCTTTAAGTCATGCTTTATAGTGCGTAAATATGCCATAGCAAAACAAAGCTATACGGTCTAGGGAAACTATGATTCACAAGCTTGAGCAAACAAGCTCTCACACACACACACACACACACACACACACACACACACACACACACACAGAGAGACACAGAGACAGAGACAGAGAGAGATACAGAGGTATGTGGGCCGAAGCTGGCTCGAGGAGTGCTACTTTGGGGGTTTGTGCAGGCTGAGCTGGGATCACTTTTCAGCCTCATGATGTTGATATATGTTGTTATATTCTATTAAAAATCAATTATCACAAATTAACTATAATATCCAAGAAAAAAAAAGCTTGTTGAAGGAGCTGATTTAGGATCTGATGTCATTCGACAAGAGGTCATCTCCCCAGGGAGGTTATTATGACGAGAAATAAATCAGTGAGTCCAAATAGCTGTTGAATAACAAACACAAAGAGAAGCATTCTTCTCTGTGAATACAAGTGATGTTCAGAGCTGCAGATTGAACTCCTGAACTCAACCCTCCAGATTTAGATTTGTCTTTTGTTGCACGAGTGTCACCTTTTTGATGGAGCAATAATCAGCTGACAGGGGATAAGCCTCGGCTGCTGCTGCTGCTGTAGAGGCGAATACGCACGTCTGCCGTCTCAATACACATCCACACAATCAACTTGTGAACAGAGGATGACCTGAAGAGAAGAAGAGGCTGCAGAGGGAAATGTTCATTTGGCTGAAACGGCGCTCAGGACTGCAGACCTTCAGCTTCTCCTCCTCCTCTCTCCAGCCTGCACAAGGTAAGAACTTATTCAAGCTTAAAATGGAAAAATGTGCCTTTTCTGTAGCTGCATGTTCACTCTTCAATTTAATTATAGATTTCTGCAGAGAAATTTCACAAAATAAGCTTCTTTTTTGCACCATGGCTACTTATATTCTGCTCACGTTTTTGAGCTGAAATTAATATTCTAAATCCAGACTTGCTGCAGAGTCATTTATGCGTAAAACCAAACTCATTTTAAAGCAGGAAGACTCCATGCCTCCCATGCATATAACCACGCATAATAATAATAGAGGAGAAATATACACAATGAACTTTATAAACATGTTCCAACAAAAAAAAGATACAATTATCAGTCTCTTGTTTAAATTCAGATTTGTCCTGCCTCAGTTTTTTGAACACTGACGCACACTATACATCTTAATGTGAGATTTGTTCCGCCAGCTGATTAAAAAAGAAAAAAAATCCAATGTGGAGTAACACACCGAGCCGACACAGCTCTCACCTCCACTCCACTGGGAATTCAAATAGAAAGCGAGGAAGAGCAAATATCCAAACATGTAGCGTTACACCTCCAATCTAAATAATTAACAATCTCTCAATATCCATGCAGCGGGCGGGTTTGGAAGAAAACCTGCAGAACTCTACATGCCAGATATCAGGGAGCAATGTTTTCTAATTACACACTATTGAGAGCTGGAATTCAATTTTCAATTTTTTTTCTCTGGAAAACACAAGTGTCCTGACATGTTTGTGGCATTTCAACCAAGAAAACACAGAACGAAATGGGGATATATCTGAGTGATGATTGAAAACTAATGCAGGACATTTGTAGCAGCATTTAGCAGGTAAACAGTTATTTATTGCATGTATTTAGTTTCAATATCTATTAATTGCTTCAATGGTAAATATATAATTTAGAAGTGGACATTAATTCATTATATCAGCTACATTTATGGACAAATTAAAATTAGGTTTTTTGCATGTGTGCCTCGTCTTCATAACTATATGCAAATCAAGCATTCACTTCTTTTTTATTCACCCACAGAGGATATCCAACAAGCTTTTTATTTAAATTGATGCAGTTTTAGGTTGTGTTTTTAGCTGATGAGAAGCAGCAGAAAGTGTGGGAACTGTGGGTTGTTACGGGTTGTGGAAATGAACACAGATTTCAGGTGTTTCAGAGCATGCAAGGGTGATTTCTGATCAATAGTATATTTTTGGAGGCAGGGAGTGATGTAACAGGACAAAATTAAATCACAACAGGACTTCAGTGCTGAGACCAGGAAGCTTTCAAAACTCAGAGATTATGATTTTGACTTGCAGACCTTTAGCTAGACATTTAAAAGGGAAATTCAATAATTTTGAGGTTGTTAAAGCAAAATTTGCATCCAAGAAAAAAACATCCAAATACTGCACATAATGGCAATAGTATACACACACACACACACACACACACACACACACACACCTTTCTTGTATCTCCACATACTTGCATACATGCCGTGTCGCACTAACATTTATATACAAACATATGCCTAGTATTTAACTGTGTATTTTATTTAGGGCTGCCGTGGCAGAGAGGATGCTTCAGCGTAAATGTAGGATAAAAACCACATAGAAGATCTACAAACACACAACTAGTCTCAGCACTTTGCCCATGAGTGCAGCGGTCCGGCAGCAGAGAGGGCTGCTGTGTGTCTGGGGGGTGGTGGGGGGGTGGGTGGTTGAGGGTTTGGGGGTTTGGCTCTGGACCAATGGCAGCCCAGCGGCTTCAGCTAAAGGTCACATGGTGTGACCTCACACATTCTCACCCTCACCTAAGGCCCGAGGAGAAGTTCTCCATAACAAGATGCACAATCGTCCATCTCAGCTGAACTCTAAACGCCTCACAGTAACTTTAAAGTTAAGAGTTTTTTCAGCAAAATTATGCACGATAAAATGTAGCATTTGCTTTTGATTCACTGCAACAACATTCACATATGTTTGCATATTGCAAAAATTAAAAAAAAAGTATATGTCTTTGACTCTGGCTTTGATTTAAAAGTGTGCTTTGTGTGAACATATTGACTTGCTGGTGTTCATTTATGTCGGCACGCTTGAGAATAGCCGAACAAAGGAGACTGTTGCTGGTGTTGCATGTATGTTACAGTATGTTGTGTATCTTGTGTGTGGATCTACATGCATGTGTGTTGTGTATGAGCCCCTATACTCTCACAGCGGAGGCTTGGTTCTGTTTGAGGGCAGGCGGCTGGCCAGAGCGTGTGAAAGCAGATAACCAGGGCGAATTTCATGACGCACACACTTCCTGCTCTCTGAAGTTCTATTAAAGAAGGATGAAAACAAAAACACACATCTGAGATGTTTTCTCTCCAAAATCAATTTCTACACATTAAGCATGCTGAAAAGATCAGCAGCACGGCTCTCGTGGACCTTGAAACAGTGATCCATCAGGAGACAACTGAATTTATTTGATAAAGGAAACATACCGTAGTATAAAAATCTTTGAGAATACATTTTACCTGTTGGCTTTGTTGTATATTTCACTGCTGAACCCTTCAACATCAACCGCCGTAGCGCCTGTTGAAGAGCTAAAATGGAAATGTTTGAGGTGTCTGTAAGCCAATTTGCACTCTGAGGTCCAAAATAAAACATTAAAAACAGAAACAAGAGCAGTGAAAAGGCACTCAGCACCCAATTAGAACTGCAGCTGGAGCTCTCTGATGTGTTTGTGTGAGGCGAGCTACTGCAGGAGAAGAGCTTGCAAACTGTCTGGATAATTCAAGTGGCATTATTTAGCATTAAGGCTAAATATAGCAGACCTACCAAGCTGCAAGAAACACCTCTAACCCTGCATTTTGGCCACATGAAACACATGTACAGTATGCATCAGATTGTGCATTTGCATCTGCATTTTCTAAAATCACAAATGTGCAGAGAAATACTACATATATTTGATAAATAGCCTGCAGGCAGACCAGCTATACCTAAAGGCTTCCTCATGCCTCTTCATGTTAACCTGACAAGTCTAAAGCTGCTAACATTTTAGCCATATCTGAAGCATCGTGTTCAGACACCTTCAGTTTACACAGTCTGCCCCAGATGGCATCTCTCAGCACTGTTTTCTTTAGGCCTGTCATCTACTGTAACGTCTTAATTGACGTTTACCTCTGCTCGCCGCCGTCAGCCACCCGGAGTCTGTGTCTGACGAGCAGCCTGCATGGCAGCACAGTTTCCCAGGCTCCAACTTCACATAGAAAATTACACCTGAGCGCTTTTGTTTGTTTTAGTTTTTTTTTCATTTGGTGTCGTGCAATTCTCCCTTCACACGCAGGGTGAATCACAAAATGCTGTGGAGATTGTCAAAGTGTCTAGCTTCTACCTCGTGCTCTCATCGGCTCACAGTAGCCTGAGTGAAATCCTGCTGTTATCTAGAAAATCAACTATCAGATAACAGCCCGTGTTGCCATTACAGAAGCGACATATGGAAAGGTTTCCAACTGAATCTCAACTGCATGCATGACATCTTTTCTTTATGGCAATAATCTCTGTTAAGGAATATTAGACATTTCAGATATAGAAGGTCAAAATCATGCAAAATATCCAAATAACATGGACACTCGTATGCACCGCGGTTTAAAGTGTGGGTTTAGCTCCAGTGGAAACAAAACCTCTTAACGCTCGCAGAGTTAATGTCATACTCTACACGCTGATCGGACTCCCCAGCTGTACAAACATGGCATCTTTGGGCATAAAAATGCACAATATTATGGAGGGGACCACTTAGGGAGAAGCTTTACATCATTTATCCCCCATAATGCCGTGCTCAGTTCAAAGCTAGAAGTCAGGAGGAATTAGGGTTTCCTCAATAAAACCTCTGGGCTTTCATGTGGGCCAGTTATGGAGGGGAAAGGGAAGAAATATGGAAACCCATGAGATTTAAACAATGTAAAATAATGTCTCTTATGTAACAGTTCAACGTAACGTCAAAATCTAATGATTATAGCAATTTTAAAAAGTAGCATTTACAGTGTACACCGTCAGGATAATGTGACTGCAGTGCTCTTTAGAAACAGTATAGTTTACTTTTCACTAAAAGGAAGTTCTGACACCCTGAAGCATGGTTAACCGAAGACATATTGAATTTTAAAACTCAGTTATTATTTCCAGTCTTCATTTCCTGTCCTGGACCCAGTTTCTGTAGAAAGTAGTGTGTGCCGTTACACACATAACTTTTGACAAACTACTTTTACACCCTTTACTCAAGGGCCTTTTGGCTCTCTTTTAAAACGCATAAAAGACAAAAACAATAAATATGTCACAAAAGAGGTGTATATTATACATATATATATTATATATTGTAAAAAATAATCCAGCGCCTCTTTCTCCACCTCTCTACACTCGTATTTTGAGTGTAATTCATTTGCCAAAAAAAGAGATAAAATGCACAATAAACATAATTAAAAGGTGAATTTGACTGATAACATTATTATTTTAAAATTTTCTATAGATATTGTGATAATATTATTAATTCTTTTGGCCATGATAATCTTGTAGTGCAAATCTGATATTGTGACAGCCCTAGGTCAAAACTTAGCAAAGTTTATGCAAGTTAGAATTTGACTTTCTATGTGTGCAGCCAACTATTTATGCGTCATAATCCTTTCCCATGTGGCCTAACATATTGTGTTACATCTTGCGGACAAGCAGAAGAAATATTAGATCATGTCAAGTCTTCTTAAAAAAAAACTAGCTTTAAAAGATCTGTATAACAAATATAATTCAATATTAGTGATATAAATCTTTATAAAACCTTCCAGATTTTCTAATATTTCACGGTACCCCTTTTGTCCCGCTGCATCTTCTGCTAAAACCGTCACTTAGAGTCAAATTTGGCTAACAGCAAATCAAATCTGTGAATCACTGGATCTGCACTTTATCGGACTACGCACACTTATGCTGTTGTGGGTCGACTGCAGACACAAATAGAAACATTCATGTTTAAAAATTGTACATTGTGCCTTATAAATAAGTTAAATCATAACTCTCTGCTGTTGAATTAGTGTCAGAGTGAGCTGAGTGACGTCTAGCAGCAGTCAAATCAAACCCTGCCATATTAATAAACACATGTCAGCCACTGTTTTTATTGCCTACAAACAGGCTATTTCTCACACAGATAAATGGTGTAATTAACTTCCTTGTTGTTATATTGCACACGGCCTAAGATCAACAAGTTTTTGTCCCCTACTTCCAGGTCCAGTTTGTCTCCAACCTGCCAGCAGCAGCTTTTGGTCACCAGCCTACAGCTCTCTCAGTGCATCCATCGACAGCAACACTTAACCGCTCAGCCTGTTGAGTCACTGGAAGTCACTCTGGTGTTGGCTGATTTATAAAATGTTTACTCCTCGTAAAAATATCTATTTGGATTGCCCTCTTATTAAAGCCAGATGTTGCAGTTCCATTTTTCCCTGATGGTGCAAATATGAAGCCGTATTTTCCTACTTTAATTTCTGGCATTCATTTTTCCATCTCTACACAAAGCCAGTGGTCAACAGTTCTGCACAGGTTTATTATTTTCTGTTGATGAGCAGCTGTTTGAAACAAGCAACTGTTATATACAGACAGACGTAAACTACACAAAATGTCTGTACTCTCATTGTTTAAGGTAAGAACATAAATATTGATTGCTGTCTACATTTCTCTCAGTGTTATTGTTGATTTATTCCCTTCTGTGCACATTTATGTTTTGCTCTTTAGTGATTTTCCATTTTTGTGCAATATGTTATTGTTTTATTGGATTCCTTGTGTATTATATTATGACATTTCTTAATTTAGAATTTAAATATTTTTGCATCATGTTCATGTTTGTCAAAGTTTCATTAATTTAGGGTGCAATTCCAAAAAGTAATATCCATTATGAGAAAAATATTACTCTGTATTTGTCTGTATTTATAAAAATCTAAATCTTTTGTAAACTAATGCACTAGGATGCACACTATTATTTCAATAAAAAAACGTGTCACAGAGGGACAAAAATAGTTTAATATTTTGGAAAATATGTTTAGTCGCTTTCTTGAAGGGAGTCAGAGGAGAAGGTTGAAACTATCCTCATGTCTGTACGGTAAATATGAAGCTGCAGCCTGTTAGCTTAGCTTATAGTTTAGCTTAGCACAGCACAAAGACTGGAAATGGGGGCAAACTGTTGGCCTGCCTCGGTCCAAAGCTAACAAAATCCACCTAAAAGCACATCTAATTAACACATTATAGCTTGTTTGGTTAGTTTGTGCACAAATCAAAGTGCAAAAATGACACATTATGCTTTTTTATGTGAGACTATTTTTTGCCCAGGTGCAGAAACTTCCTAGAGTCCCCGCTGGTTGCCTGCCAAACCTGCGGTGGCGACAAGTCTCCAGGAAGTTACTTCTCCAGGCCAAGAAAGAGCTCCAGCTCTTAAAGTAAATTGATGTTTTTACACTTAGTGTTTGAGGGCGAGAGGGAGAATCTCTGAGCTTGAATATTTTTCCTGCTTACTTCTTGCTGTGTATATGTGTCAATAAGATGGCAAATATATAAAATGTGACCTATCTAGACAAACAGCAGTGAAATAAACAATCAACTGGTGAAAAGAAGTGAACGCTCCACCTGGTGTATACCTGGTGGCTCCTCTCATCCACCTCTCCCAGCCTATAGCATTTCCAACCCAACCAGAACAGACGGTGTGGGGAGCGATTTATTGGATTGGATCCCACCCAGCAGTGACTTATACGCTCAACCTATATGTCACAGATGGTAGGATTTCAGTGTGGTTGATATAGGAAATCCACTAAGGAGTATTGATCTTTCTAAGATCTGCTCTCTCTGCCTGATCTCCACAGGATCTGAACATCCGCAGAGACCCAGAGGGGAGTATAGTGCAGCCGCTGGAATCTAAACTTAAAGGTAATACTATGGAACATTTTCACTATCACTATATGTTGAAGCACAATAACGGTTCAACCTATAGACATTTTACATTTGTCGTTCACGTTATGGTTTCAAATAAACTGAAGCACAATGAGGTGGTTGGCATGACTAGCAGTAGCCACCATGTCTGAACAGAAGAAAGAAGAGAATACCACCTTCAGCTACTCAAACTGTAACAACAGAAAATCCAAGGAAACTCACTGTTGACTCACTGTTTGCTTGCCAACGGATCTCTGGGAAGATTAAGTCCAAAACCACAACAGTAATAATCAGTTTGCGTCAAAGATGTCACCAAAATGAAAACCATAACATGTCTTCTTTCAGACTATTGGAGAGAAAACATCCAAAATACACATTTAGGTGTTTATTTTACTACAATTTGTCTATTTGCATCTGTAGATTTCTCCTAAATTCACACAAGGTAGCATTAGATAACGCCTCATTTGTATATTTAAACAAAAAATGATTGTCTTTATGCAAGTAATCAACTGAGGAAGTTTCATGGCGATATCTATTAGTTAACATGTTGTACCTTTTTCACCTGTAGTGTCTTGCAAAATGTATGGAATTTTACAATGAATATCTTTAAAGGCAAAAATTAGGTTTTTCTCAGACTGAGCCAGAAATCTCCACTTCAGTAGCATTTACATCCACCAAACTTTCCTGTTTCATTCCTATCTATATTCTGAAGGTTATTACAGAGGGGTTTGTTCATATAGCCTGATTTTATACAACATTTTATAAATAAAAACATCTCAAAAAAGGATTTTCTTTATGACAGAATTTTCTGATTTATGGAGTGATAAGAAGACATATCCACAATCTCCTCCTCCTTTGTTATTTGTTAAATAAAACTAAGAAATTGATAAAGATTTGAGTTCCAAATATTGAGCGTACATGTAAATGTGTAAAAATCGAACTGCCCATCTTTGGGTGCAGGTTATCTAGTTGAAACATGCACAGATGTGACACCTGAAAACATCCTATTTTGTGATTTCCTGGACTGTTAGTCAGGTGATCTTGTGTTAAATTGCACAAGCAGCAGGTTGATGGAACAAGTGCATAAAGCACACTAGCTCTCTCTCTGTCTCTGTGAGTCTCTGTGTGTCTCTCAGACAGTTTTAATCTCTGGTAAGACCGTCACGTCCAGATTTGTCATCTGCCGTGTAAACTCTGGTGGAAAGCGACCCGCCGCCTGCGCCTCCAGTCTCCAGTCTCCACAGCTCTCCTTCATTACTGCGCACGGTGGGAGAGCCAGAGCGCACGGTGTGGTAATCCCTGCTGGAAGGCGTCACCGTATATACCGTCATTAATGAAACGGAAGACACACATATATATATATATGACCTACACACAGTCTGAAAGATGAATGGTTGCAGCATCTTGTAGACCACAGCTACAGGTTTACATCTCTCTGCAGGAGACGTTATGTTGGCTCACATTTATCCTCTGTAGTCAGTTATAGGCATGGACTGTTGTTGTTGATGTCATCTATACAGTGTGTGGTGTACTGCTGTGAGGTCTAATGCTGTTTGCTTTACAAACAACAAACAACTATTACAAGTCTGAAAAATTAAACATTGGTTTGTGATATATACTGTAGATATTCGTGTTTTTGTTTAAGCTCTCCATCTCAAAAGCAGTCACATTCATCTTGCGAACCCTTGAGGGGTCCTACAGCTCTGCAGTAAGATTTTGACCTAGCCTTTGGGTTTTACAGTGACATTTTAAGGGCTGCAACTAAGTATTATGATTATTTTCATAGTCGATTAATCTGTCAATTATTTCCTTGATTGATCGATTGGTTGTTTGGTCTATAAAATGTCAGAAAATGGTGAAAAATATCAATCAGTGTTTCCCAAAGCCCAAGATGACAATGTCTTGTTTTGTCCACAACTCAAAGATATTCAGTTTACTGTCACAGAGGAGTAAAGAAACCAGAAAATATTCACATTTAAGAAGCTGGAATCAGAGAATTTTTACTTTTTATATTCTTAAAAAATTACTAAAATCAATAAAGCGATTATCAAAATATTTGGCAATTAATTTAATAGTTGACAACTAATCGATTAATCGTTGCAGCTCTCGATATTTGTACATTTTATGAAACTGCACTGCTTTTAAGTTAGAATACTTACAATTTATAATGGGATTACAGATGTTGACTAGTGAAAAGGTATTTGTTTGGCGTACAACATCAGTTCCCATATTAGGCCTTTATAATAACATGATGTGTAATAGTAAAGTATATGTTGATATTATAAAGATAACAAATTAAATTTCTTATTCTTATATTGCTTTTGATGTTTCTAGAATCTGGCCCTGTTTGAGTTATCTATACAAATTTGGTGGTGTTTGTATCATTCTGTTATTGTTTTTTTTAATTAATTATAAACAATTATTATATGCTCCACAGTCTATGGACTCAAAGCCGTATTATCTAACCATTTATCCAAAAGGTTGAGAGTTGACACCAAGGGCCAATAAAGTAATAAATAAATTATGAAAATTACAACTTCTCAATGTTTTATTCTTTATGATATGTCAGTGGTTGGTCAGTGAGTGCACCATCAAGTGACAAGCTCTCATTCATTCAGTCTTGTAGTTTATGTGCAACACTACATTAACCAGCAGAGGGAGCCAGATATAATTAAATTAAAGTAAAAAAAATTAAAAGAGTAGTTTGTCTTGTTTTGAAGATTTGTCTTAAATAGGTCTGGATTAGATTTGCTGTTCAACAGTTGCTGTTGTGTTTTTGCAACACTGATGAAAATGATCTTCATGATATTCCTTTAGTGTGTCTGTTCGGCTTTAATATTATAGTTTGGTACTTTATGCACATTTTTAATTTTCAATAATTAAATATTCTTAAAATATTTCACCACATCTTTAATTCTTAAGGATTAAAGGATTATACATATTTAAACTATTCAAATGCATTCATCTTTGGATCATTATTGTTTTTTTAGGGTATTATTGCATACTGGTAGCCCTTTTCTTATTTCACATTATGGTAATTTAACATACATCATACAGATCTACAAGGTCAGAAAACAAACTAATCCAAAATAAAGTCAACCAGACAGTCTGACTTAAACATCAACTGAGAAAAAAAACGGAGAGAAGAAAGGAAAAAAAAAAAAAAAGCCTGCTGCTAGCTTCTGTCGTGACACCTGCACTGTACTCTCCTCAATTTATGAGGCATCATGGCGGGTAATGAAGCGGAAAGGTCAGGGGGAATATGTTTTTATCCGCTCTAAACCAATAGGTCAGATTTCCACTTTCCACGCCACAACTCTGTGACTGCAGCTGGTGCCCTTTCGCTTAAAAACAATACATTCACCTTGGCCACTCATACATCATATCACCAATTCTCCATCTTATTGGCAATGTCACACAGAGGAGGGCTGGCAGATATTACAGAATAGATTTACTGCAAGAGCTCGTCCGCAGCCTCGGATATGATATAAACGGCGTGTAATGTAAGCCATACATTATGAATCCAATTTGTTTGGGCCGAGATCAGAAAATACTACAATTTACTAGGTAGAAAGTCGCACTGAGACCACTAGATGGCAGTATGCTGGAGAATATGGAGCTGGTTACTCCACTGAGGCAAGTTTGAATTTTTAGATTAGACTATGAGTCATATTAAAAGAGGAACTGTGGCCTTTATTCTTAAAATTATAAATAATTCTACAAGAAGGTCACTGCAAAACTATACTTTACTATTAAAATATCATCAGAATATTACAAAAGAATTCCATATAACATGGCAAATAACTTGATGTATGAATATAAATATAACAATATAAAGAACATCTGCGAAATCCAATGCATTATAAGTCTGTAACAGCAGAGAACCTTTGAGAAGCTTACAATATTCTTTGCTTTGACAAAGGGGTGTTGATTCATCTCTATGGGATTTTTGAAGTTTGTACTGTTGCTGCCAAGATTGTGTTCAAGTGTTCATGTTATTTTGACCCCACATTGTATATATAGGCTATGGGAAGGGGCAATATATTAGATACACCTTAATGCAATCCTCTACAACACCACCATGAAATACAGCCTCAAAAAATACCATCAAGAGTCAACATGTTTCCGACCTGTATCAACAAAAAACTATTATTATAAACTCTACAGGTCTATTGCATTGAATTGCATTAGACTGTACAGCTGTTAAAAACATTGGGTCTACCAACCAGTCTGTGTTTTGCTTTCAAATTTTCAAAAAGTGCTTCAGGCCTTCCCTGCAGGGTTATGGGTGGCTCAGACGACTGTCGCCACAATAACAGGGTTGGCCACATATCCAACGCATAGTCTAACTATTGCAGTTCAAAACAAGTATGTGCACTGAAGTTCACACTACAAACATCACTAATAAACACTGGTCTAAAGAACAGCTGTTGATTATGCCCACGCATTTAATCAAGAATTGTTGAATTTAGTGCAAACAGCAGGACTGCAACCAACAGCATTATTTGAGTAATTGTTAGTTTAATTCATATTTTGTTTCACTTTGTTTAGCTCTTTTTCACTGTGTTAGCTGATGCTTCTTGTTTTTTGCACTATCCCCTTTGCTGCCATACACTGTAAATTTCCCCACTGCGGGACTAATAAAGGAATATCTTATCTTATCAAAAAAGAAAAGTAACCCTAACTCAAAAAATTGTGGAAAGTGGTTATCACAAGCCCTGAGAGCCCAAAGTGACACCAACAGTCCAAAACAAACAATACGATTTACAATACAATAATATAAAATTGAGAAAAGCTGCAAGTTCTCAAATTCAAGAAGCTGGATGGTAAATGGACTTGCATTTATGCAGGGCTTTTCTAGTCTTCCAACCACTTAAAGCCCTTTACACCACATGTCAGCATTCACCCATTCACACACACATTCATACACTGATGGCAGAAGCTGCCATGCAAGGTGCCAACTTGCCCATCAGGATCTAATCTAAATACTCATTAACACTCACACACTACTGCCACAGGAGAAACTTGGGGTTCAGCATGCGGACTGGATGACCGGTGATCGAACTGCCAATCCTCCGATTGGTGAATGACCCACCTCTGAGCCATAGACGCCTCCAGTGGTGGTATTTTTGTTTGATAAATAACTTAAACAATGAATTAATTATCAGTATTGCTTGTCAGTATAACTCAACTAATTGTTTCAGCCTGTTATACAGCATTATATGTTTTTTACTGTAGTGCAGGCATAAGAAGGAACTGCACGTACATTTAAGACAACTTAATCCATCATAGTGTGAGCAGCACCTCAGCGCGTCCAGATGGCCGAGGAAATGTGTTAACAAACTTTGTGTTTCAGAGCAGATGTGTTTTGCCTCAATGACATGGCGTATTTAAAGCACACGGAGCCAAAACAGTAGGAACAAGGTGTTACGTTAGGAAGTGCTGATTCTACTAAAGGCGCAGGTTTGGATGTGAGGAGGGAGTGTGTGTCATGTTGATGTATGACTCTAGATGGGTGGTGGCGGTCATAGGGAAACGGTTCTCTTTCTTTAGAGGGAAACACTACAGCAGATAACACGTTAAAAAGAGGAAACCCATGCCTCTAACTGCATTTCTGCACAGATAAACATCAGCAATTTACAGTACAATATGCAGCACAGCCAAGAGGTCATTTCATGGTCAGGAGTTATGAGATTACTGTACTGTGTCTCTCTGCTCTGCTGGGATGATGTCACCCTGATCTAAAGAGAAACAGAAGCTCTTGTTTTATATAATACTGAAATCAAACCTGCATATTGCTGAAATCTCTTTTGGTTTCAATTTGACAGATTAAAATGTAAAATAAAACACAGTTATGTAAAACAATTACAAGTAGAAGTTGGGAAATTTAGGATAAAATTTATAAAAATGTCAAAAAGGTATAAGTGAATTGATTTTAAGGATATATATTTTGCAAAAGAGATGATACAGAACAAGTGGTAAATGTTTAATAAATGTTTTTAAATTCTTGGTAAAAGGCATGATTTTGTAATGATGAGATGATGAAGGCAAAAAAAAAAAACTATGCAATAATGAGTTAATAGTTTTGTGACGAATTTGAAATGACATTCTTATAGCTAGATAAAGTTCACTCCGTTTGGAGAGTCTTTGCAGATTGTATACTCTGAGTTTAAGTATCAAAATCGGTATCAGGGGAGAAAACGTTGGATTACTGCATCCCTAATCATATCATCTGGAGTCAGCCAGTTATCCACAAGATTGTGAGAAATTTACCAGCAAACAAAAACACGTATGGACCCAGAAGGGGTGGAAGAGAAAAACAGCAGGACAGTGTGAAGAATCCCTCATAGCATACATGAACATCTGTCAGGATCCAAGTCCCAAAAGAGGGAACTGATACTATGCACTCTCTCTCTGTGTGTGTGTGTGTGTGTGTGTGTGTGTGTGTGTGTGTGTTTTTCTATTAATCTCTATGTCTGCCTCAGTCTTGCATTTAACATCCACAGCACTATGTTATATATTATTAGCTAAATAATATGCTAAAACGCTAAAAAGTGACAAATACACATTTCAGATATTAAATCTTTGGAAGAATCAGGATTCAAACCACTATCAAACCAGACAATTCCAACAAAAACAAAGCTGCAAATAAACATTTTAGTGCAACAATTAGTTAACACCAAGGTCAAAGGTCAAACTCTATGAAGTATCTGCTGATAAAGACCAAGATCTGTGGTTGAAACAACAACATCTGCTCTGTATATGGTTTTGTACTTTTATTACAAAATGTATTTAAAAAAAAAAAAAAGAAATCACCACAAAAAGCTAGTAAATGGACCTTCTGTAAAAAGCAACAATGTGATTTAATTTACAATGAAGAAGAGCAAAGAGAAAAGAAGACTAACTGGCTTCAGCACGAAACAAAAGCATATTTTGTAATATTCAAACAACAACAACAACAAAAGCACAATAGATATTTAAGATGTTCTGCCTCAGTGCCTCTCGTCTTGAAACCTCAACACCAGTGCCGATGATAGCTTTGCAGTCCCAACACACACACACACACACACACACTCACACACTCACATTCCCTCGCATGTTCACATGAGTGACTTCCTGGATTACAAAAAAGACACAACTCATGAATGCATGAACTCTCTGCACTCTGAAACACTCTCGCTCCAGATGCCTGACATGCCTCAAACTTCCCCCTCGAGGCCAGATCCACCACACAGGTGCACTCACTAACCCACAAAACACAACAGACATGCAGGTAAGCAGCACGTAAGTAGACACAAATACATTTTAAACAGCCCTTATTATGTTTCCCCAACAACATTGGAGATTTATTTGCTGCAGAGAGAATGAACTGGGATGATGAATTCCCAGCTGATGCTGTAGCACACCCGGCCTCGGCGGCAGATGCTCCACTGGGAGACTTTAAGATGATGTGTTTAGACAGACAGGTGAGAGGTCACACCTTTCAGTCCTACAACAGAATTACACCCAAGAGACTTGTGGGAAACTAATGACTCCATGATGAAATCTAAACGCTGGGTATTTTGGGAAGCGTAATTAGGTAACAGGGGAGAAGAAGAGCCAGAGTGAAAAGGTGCAGGAGCATAAGCAGTTCAGTCGGCCGGCTCAGGTGGAGCACATTCATTTATGCGAGTCCATCCAGGCTCTGACCTCATCAGTGCATGCAACCATATACCTACATATGATCTGCACAGAGTGGAGTGACATTAATTAACTCCTGCCGCCAAAGAGCCTTGTCCCAGTCATTATGTGGAATCAGAATAATGTGGCTATTCCCAACAAAGCATCTCCAACCATTTCAGGTAATGCACCATCTAACAAAGAGAGATTACCTGAACCCAGAAAAATAGTGTTGTCACAATACTGGAATTTCTAACTTCAATACAATACCTTGAAAAATATCGAAATTTGATACCATTTTCGATACCACAGGGAAAACTTGACAGATCATTGAGGGCATCAAATTATTCATTTTCATTAAAAGATAAATAGCATTGTGTATCAACTTGCTGTCGAAGAGAAGAGAGAGCAGAAAGCACAGCTGGTACTCGTGTATCAATACTTCAACACTACAAGCAAACCACATGAAATTCAGCAGCTGGCCAAAACATGGCAGCTATATGCAGCAGAGAATCATTCACTTGTATTCATATTAAAATCACGGACATTCATAATTGCAGCAGACACTCTATGTAGCATTAATTATCAGCAGATGACCACCAGCAGTTAGATATAAGCATTGAATCTGTCTGAGTGTAGCAGCAGCACAAACCACAGGAGCTGAGCAGTTGAGATGTAATTATGATCATGATGATGAACAACCGGACACATAAACACGTTACTTTTTAGCTGAGACATTTCTCTAATGTTCAACTGAATAACAAGAAGAGTGTGTAAAAACCTATCCTGTATGTGACAACAGCCATGATGGGTTTCCTATGAAGCCAAAATTAGAAGTGTGGGCAGTGTGTGGCAACATTAATATGAAAAGTTACTATTATTTTGTCCACCCCAGTGTATATCCAATCCCTTCCAAAAATGTATTTATAAAGCACATTTAAAAACCACAGCTGACCAAAGTGCTGTACAATCAAAACATAGCAAAAACCATAAAAAACACAGTAAAAACACAAAAGACATGTTTAAAAAACACAAGACAATAATATAGAATGGCAACTCTCACAGTGAGTTAAAAGCCAGAGAACACACATGTACAGTATGTCAATGAGTGTAGGCTAAATAACAGAAACACTCTCTGTATAACACAATACAACTCAACACAACATCCTCCAAATTGATCAGAAAGTTGAATCAA
The DNA here is from genome assembly GCA_916700685.1 of Adelosebastes latens. Lineage (NCBI taxonomy): Eukaryota > Metazoa > Chordata > Actinopteri > Perciformes > Sebastidae > Adelosebastes > Adelosebastes latens. The sequence goes on along the minus strand of CAKAKR010036034.1, from coordinate 34,577 downwards.
CAAAAACTGAACATTATAACCTTCATGATAATTCATAGCCGGACTGTTGTATTAGAGACTGCATTAGTTTTAGCTATAGGTGTTCCTAATAAACTGGCAACCATGTGAATACCCCCCCTCTACAGAAGCTCTGGTTTGCAGTGAGCCAACAGCAAACTCCCCAAAACAATTATAACTTTCTGTAGAGGGAAATATTGTAACCAATTCAGCCCACAACAATGATACTCAAAACATGTGTCATATTTGACCCCAATGAAAATCAGCAGTACCAAAGCATCATAATGCATCCACCAAAAAACAACAAGCAAAAGTAATTCACCATGAACACTTAAAGCAAACATTGCACATGGGAGATAGGAAGAAAGCAGCAGCATCAGAAGAAGACAGTGAGCAGAAAATAGGCTAACAGCAAGCAGCTATAGTAGTGAGCACAAGCAGATCCAACCAGCAGCACCATGCAACCTCTTAGCATAATCATATAGCCTGTCATGCATACACAAAGCAACTGCACAGAGACATCAACTCACAATATGGACATAAGCAGCAAGAACTTACTTGGGAGTGTCTCAGGCAAGGGTTGCATTGCAGAAAACTTCAGTCTCTGGCTTGAAATGTGCATTCAGGCCCCAGCTGATAGTTATGGGAGGCATAGGGAACATCATGCAGGAGCAACAGCTGATTGCGCCAAACACTGTTATTTCCTCCGCAAAGTCATTCTGAGTGCGGACTGTTAAGCTTGGTTATGAGATATGAGATGACTGATGATCAGCAGCGTTAGCAGGTAAACTTTACAGAAATGTTACAGCAGAGTTAAAGAGCAGCTTTACAGACCAAAACAGTTTGCAGGGCACTGCCAGTTTAAATAGACCACCTTACTGCCAATAGACAGGTATGTTCATTAGATGTTGCAGCAGCTGTACAATGTCACGTGAGAGTGTAGCACCGCACCTGAACTATAGGTGGGAGAGATGCAATGTGCCTTGCATGCATTGTTTGTGATGTTTGGAGGTAATTTCTTATTTCTGTAGACATTGACCAAATTTAGCAGTAAAACAGTAAAGATTAATAATCTTTTTTTTTTTGGCCAATTCTTTTTATTCCTTTTTTTCCAAACATAGCATAACAAACATAACAAAACATAACACCGGTGCCATAATACAAAATAATTATATCTTACATTTAACATGTAATATGTACATACATAAATACACACATACACATCGCCTCCCACTCCCACACAGAGACAGGTCCAGCCTTCTTCCCACCCCTAGAGGTAAAGTTACAGAAAAAAAAAACATAAAACTAAGTTTTTAAATAATTTAATTAGTTAGTTAGAATTAAAAATAATAAGTACTACAGTAGTATAGTTCATGGTGGTAAGATAGAAACCTTAAATTAATTAATTAATTAATTAATTAATTAATTAAATGTAGAGAAAAGATTTGACTAGGCCTACAGGGTGGGTTCAAGATCTATAACAAACATTCACTCACACCAAATCACAAGACAACATATCAAGTCTTTTAGATAATTCAATAGGCTACTGTAAACTGTTTAAAAAGTATACTACAATTGTGTTTTTTAAAATAACATTCAACAATCAATTATACTGTAATCAACTGACTGTCACTAACTGTTTTAACAATTAGTATAATCACAAAAATAATGATGTCTTCTATACATTTCTTTAAATTATGAACATTGGCCAATCAGTGAATAGGCCTATACATCTTTTACTGATTTGCTATATTTGTCAAACTATTTGAATGTATTTGCACATATATAGGCCCATGTGACAAATTACAATTTGAAAACAATATAGTTATATAGATGCAGGTAAATATGAAATAATAATGAATACATAATGATTTACAATTTTGACATCTTCAATCTAGTGAACTACCAACCTCAACATTACAGCACAACATCTTGAGCCAATTTATCAATCCTGTACATTATTGAATTAACATATTTCATAAATGCTGCATTAAACATGCTAAGAAACACTGTCCCAGTTGGCTAACGCCTTCAGCAAATGTGGGACAGTCATCCAATGCTCCAATGCTTATAAGTCCAGTTCATTTGCTGGTTCACTTTCCCTGAACTCATGCCAACCAGTCTATCTTTGACCTTCAACCGTGCACACCATGATGAAATAAAAGTGACTGTTCAGTGACAAATGGTGGTCCAAAGGCAAAACAAGGCAATGCTTAAATGTCCCACTATTGCTGAACACACCATACCTATTGTTAATGTCAAATGTATCATCAGTCTCTGAGACTCAAAACATCCAGTCTCACCCTTTTGTCCAACATTTTGATGCCAATTTCTTGATAGACTCAGATAATGCAATGCAAAAAGACATTTTGCATTAAGAGTAAAGTGATCAATGGATATGTATAATATCCACAAAAGCACAGAGGTCTATATCATTGAAAAAACTTTTTTTTTTCATAACGTAAAACAAGATAGTATATTCTGACTTCGGAAAATCTGCCTTTTCCTTTAGTGCTCCTGATTCTTGGAACAACCTTCAACACACTTTAAAGATCGACACTCTTCCAACCTATATGCACAATTCAAAACCACGATCACAAACCACTGTATATCACTGTGCAACTGTTTTAGGTGAATTGAATCTCTTTGTTTTATTGTGTGTTTTTATGTGAATTTTCCTTGTTTTTATCTTTGTCTTATCATGTGTTGTGTTACTTTCCCTGTTTTTATCTTGTTTTATCATGTGTTGTAATGACTTTCCCTGTTTTTATCTTGTTTTACCGCATTTGCATGATTTTCTCTGTTTTTATCTTGCATTTGTTGTGTAATTGCTTTTGACTTGTCTGTCACTCGACATCACTGTAAATGAGGGCAACCTCAGTGAATTTTCGAGTTTAATAAAGGTTAATATATATATACCCTGCAATAGATGTGATTTCACCTGTAGTGGCAACAGGTTGATTGACAGCAGTCCCTGTTTCTGCATGTTTCTGCAATGTTAGTATCACTGTTTGACATTTTGGTCTGCACTGTTCCTACAGTTGGTATTTCAGTCAGTATTACGGGCAAATATGGTTAGACTGTGGGTGTTGTGGTGCGTCAATTTGGTGACCCAGTTGCCCAGATGTGACTGAGTGCAAAGATGAGTTGTTGCCGAGCCGATGCTCTGCTCTGAGAAGCAAATAAAGCTCACGGTTGAACTGGAAACTTTGACTTGTTGGGTTTTTCTGAGAGAAAAGCTCAGCTTGCCACAGTATTCTTGCCAAATTCATAAGTTCTTACAGATCAATGTCAGCGAATTACTTGTAGTAGAAAAAGAACCAATGACAAACTGTTCAGGAAGTGGTCAAATCTTTTATCCAGATTACTTGTACAATTCATATGCTGACGATGAGGTAACCTTTCTGAAGAGAATGTCACAAGAAAGACTCGTGCAAACAGGATTTCTCCATGTTTGAATTGGGGATTTTTGGCCAAGTGTTTGTCTATGTGATCATGGGCACATCAAACTGCTTTTTTTTCTCCAACGAACAGTCCAAAATCCAAAGATCTTCTCTTTATAATGATATAAATCAGAGAAAATGGGTACAAGTCCAAGTCAAACTGCAATATCATCAGATGATAGGCTTATCATCAGCCCACCATCCAAAGGTAAGTCTGACAGACAGTACAGTCTGCACATCAGTGGGGAAATTGCACAACCTGCAACCAAATCTGGAGAAAGCATGCATCATCGTGGTACGTTAGCGTACACGTAGGCATGTGTCTGCGTTTGCCTGCAGCCCTGTAGTCAGTATCTAGGACAAAGTTCAATCAGGGCAAGCGGATCCAAAAGGCTCACCCCACCTATTTGTCGTTTTGCCAGGGGAAAAAAATAGCTCCCACCTGTATTGGTCATTACAACAGTAGTACATTGGGAAATGAGCAATGATTGTGCAACAAAGTGACAAGGCTAGTAATTCAAAACTGTCTGAGAACTTTGCATGTCTTGTCTTTTTCTTGAAAATTGTGTATTTTTGGAGGCATTAGTGGCTTGAAAAAAACCATGAATACTAAACAGATACAAAAGAGACGTTCCAGTATAGTTTTAAACTGGCAAGACAAATAACTGTTGAGTGATATCTGTCAAATATTGGCTTTTATTACATGACCTGACAACCAGTAGACATGTCACACTGTTGGTTGAAAACATCCATACTTTGTTCATGCTTGAGATGAAGGTAGATCTCCAAATCCTGTTCAAACCAAGTCCTCACCATCAAGTACCTGCTGCTCCTTTTAATGTAGTTTCTATTGTGTATTGTGTTTAAATGTGTCCTGTCTGGATGTGATAGCCTATGTTGTGTTTTAATGTAGCCTTTTTAATAGCAGACTTTGCACATGCAAACCAAAGACAAATTTCTGAAACCAAAGACAAATCTTTGCAGAAATTTGTCTTTGGTTTGCATGCGCTATAGGCATGCCTCGCCTAAAAGTAGACAATAAAGTATTTTCTATTTTATTCTACCCTTGTACATACTGTACAATAGTTTCAGATTGGCAATAGATTCTGCTTACATATTAATGCATCTGTTATGATCAATAGCACGGGTTACCACAGTTACACGTCTGGTAAGGAAGCTCTCAGGAAGTGACAGTAAATTATTGCTCAGTGCGTCTGAAACTAAACATACTACTGTTTAGTCACACAAACACATCAACTGACAGGAAGTAAACACGAACCCAAGCTGTTGCCGCGCAACGCAATTCTATTTAATGCGCTAAAACAGAGCACTTCAGACAGAGGGTAAATACAGGCATATTCAGGCAGACAGTATGAGAAAAATAATGTGTATTTTTTAACATTACAGCATTTAAACATGTTCTAGTAGAAATATAATACAAGCATGAACATGAACATGAGTTGAACACGTGCAATGTAAATCTACTGTTACGGACATGTACAATAACACGTTGGTCACTTTTGTGTCACTTTTGTGCAATGTAAATACTGTAAATCTACTGTTACGGATGTGTGCAATAACATATGCTGATCACTCTGTGCAATAATTATATAATTATCTGATGGACACTTTGTGCAATAATCTGGCAAAACTGTAATCTGGCAAAACTGTCATCTCATCAATATACATATTGTATTTTTATATTTTATATTGTATTATCTTTTATATTTATATTGCACTATCTCTTTTTTTATTGTATTATCTTTTCATTAGCACATATGGGATTGTCACAATCTAATTTCGTTGTACTACACACTGACAATAAAGGGCTTGAATCTTGAATCTACTTCCTGTTTACTGACAGGAAGTGAACATGGACCCAAGCTGTTGCCTGGCAACACAATTATATTGAAATGCACTAAAACAAAGCGTTTCAGACAGAGGGTAAATACAGGCATATTCAGGCAGACAGTATGAGGAAAATAATGTGTATTTTTTTTTAACATTACAGCATGTAAACATGTTCTAGTAGAAATCTAATACAAGCATGAACATGAAAATGAGCATGATTCAGGTGTAATTCATACTGTGCAATATCTTCAGGTGGAATTTCATTACATTCTCACTGTGCAATATCATTTTCCACTTGTGAATTTTTTTAATAGTCTGTTTATTGTCATTACAGTATATACTGCTCCTATTTTTTATACTTCCTTCTATTTAAATGGTTCATACTTTGTTCTTTTTCTTTACTGTGTTAGCTGATGCTTCTTGTTTTTTGCACTATCCCCTTTGCTGCTGTACACTGCAAATTTCCCCACTGTTGGACTAATAAAGGAATAGCTTATCTTATCTTATCTTATCTTATGATATGGGACCTTCAAAGGAAATGAGTTGCACTGAACATAACTAAACTCAACTGAATGATAACATTATGGTTAAATTATCTATTATTCATTTTTTTTTAAACTTGAATTAAAGTGAATTGAATTTGAAATTAACTGAATTTTTTAATGACACTGTAATGACAGAGAGCAAAATAAAACACAGCGGCGCTAGGACCATGAGTCCTCCTTCCTGAGGAAGAGGGCGTAGGCTCTCTCTCTCTGTCAGCCTGTAGAGGAGGAAGGTGCTGCTACCGACGAGCTGCTCGCGCACAACCGCGAGGGTCCAGACAAGCAGCACGAGCGATGCGAGTCGAGGGTTGCAAGGAAACAACCGACTAAACACAAACACCTTCTTGTATCATCTTGTTCCAGCAGCAGTGAAGAGAAAACTCAGTGAGCATGTCGGTTCTAGCTCTGCAAGAGTACGAGTTCGAGAGACAGTTCAACGAGGACGAAGCCATCCGATGGATGCAGGAGAACTGGTAAGAGATGAAGGCTACATTACAGTAACATGCAATAATGTTGCAACTGCGGTATGTGTGTACGTGCTGCAGTCTGTAGTCGTGCACACATGCATCATCAGCCTCGCTCACCGGGATTAAATCCTATTATATCAGGCTCTCTGTCTCTCTGTCATCATCCGCACATTGCTGCTTGTGTGCTTCATGAAATGAACAAATTCTCAGCAGGCCCTGCAGCCGCGTGTGCATGCGATGCTCCGGAAGCCTGTCTGACTGGATACTACATGATGCATTGTGCATCTTTAACAGGGAAGAGGATTTGTCCTTGATTTTCCTGTGATTTATTCTCCCAGCATCAGTGATATAGTGTTGTATAAAGGTCATCCATGGCTCCTCCAGCTTCCTCATCCATCTAAACAGTCACTGGTGCAATACCAGTGGTGGAATGTAATAAATACATTTACTCAAGTACTGTACTTTCAAGTACAATTTTTGAGGTACTTGTACATGATAATTTCCATTTTATGTTACTTTTTACTCCACTACATTTATTTGATAAATTTAGTTACTAGTTACTTTGCAGATTTAAATTATTAATACAAAATTAGGGCTGTCAATCGATTAATATATTTAATCGCATGATTGTCCATGATTAATCGATTTTTTAATGTTCACAATGTACCTTAAAGGGAGATTTGTCAAGTGTCTAATACTCTTATCAACATGGGAGTGGGCAAATATACTTGCTTTATGCAAATGCATGTATATATTTATTATTGGAATCAATTAACAACACAAAACAATGACAAAAAATGTCCAGAAACCTTCACAGGTACTGCATTTAGCATAAAAAATATGCTCAAATCATAAAAAATCACAAAATTTTGCACAAGTTTGGAGCGTTATTTAACCTCCTTCGAGACGAGCTACTATAAAATAGTTTTCTAGTTTCTTAATGCGTTAAAGAAATTAGTGGACTTAAAACAAATTTGCATTAACTTTGACAGCCCTAAACTACACTTATTTACATTTAGCATAAGAAATATACTAAAGTCATAATATGGCAAACTGCAGCCCAACAGGCAACAACAGCTGTCAGTGTGTCAGTGTGCTGACTTGACTATGACTTGCCCCAAACTGCATGTGATTATCATAAAGTGGGCAGGTCTGTAAAGGGGAGACTCGCGGGTACCCATAGAACCCATTTTCATTCACATATCTTGAGGTCAGAGGTCAAGGAACCCCTTTGAAAATAGCCACGTTTTTCTTCGTACTTTTACTTCAGTAAGATTTTGAATGCAGGACTTTTACTTGTAAAAGAGTATTTTTACACTGTGGTATTGTTACTTTTACTCAAGTAAAATGTCTGAATACTTCTTCCACCACTGCCCAATAGCATATTGAACCAATCCTCCTCAGTCCTCCTGGTTTTCTCCTTCAAACGAGGTATTATCTTTATTCTAGTAAAAGTAAAGACTACAGATATCACAGTAAAATCATAGTGTACAGGAGAATGAAAAGTCAGCGCACTGCATGTTATTGTAAGGTCAATCAAAACTCTGTTCTGAGCAAATTATGAATTACTCTGTATGAAAATATTTAGGGCTGGAACCAATGATTATTTTCATTATCGATTCATCTGTTAGACTATAAAATATCAGGATAAAAGAGAAAATTGGCCATCACAGGCTCCCAGAGTCCAAGATAATGTCTTCAAACAGCTTGTTTTCTCCAACCAACAGTCCAAAATCCAAAGACCTTCTATTTATAAAGATATAAATCAGAGAAAAGTAGTAAATCTACACATTAGAGACATTGGAATCAAAGTGTTTGGCGTTTTTGCCATGACTGAAATGATTAATCAATCATCAACATAGTCAGCCCGAATGACGCAACAATGCCCAAGGCTAAATTGTGCAAAAAGAATGCTGTTCTTGCATTAGGCGTGTCATTTGTACACCATGTAGTCTGTACTGACTGCATTGTAAATATATTCCACGTAAATATGCTACGCTCAGAGCTAGTGACAGAGAATAACAAGAGAGAAACACGGCTTATGGCTGGCAAACCAGACTTTCAACCAGGTGTTTTGTTTTGTAAGTTATGTTAGCGACATTTGTGACATGTTTTTTTAGTGACATGTTGTTTTTTTAGTGACATGTTGTTTTTTTAGTGACATGTTTTTTTTAGTGACATTTGTGATAGGGATGGGTCGTGATTTTAAATTTTTTGAATAGTCATTCAATTACAAGAAAATTAAATAGTTTATGCAACTATAGTTATGTCTTAAAAAATATATTTTCCCTTGTTTTAACCGTCGCAGGTGCCGCCGGGTAGTAATGTTACTACCAGTAAAACGCATGTGGCACATTCAGTTCGTCTCTTTTCCGTAGACTAGTTCCCAGTGATTATCAAATAATAATTTTGCTTGAAATGCACATCCATAGTTTGTAACGTGTTTTCCATACTTTTGTTATGTTGTTTTCGTCCATATTGTTCTTAGTTTACGTACTTATTTTAAGGCCATACATGATGTTTTTCCTAAACCTAACTAACGCCGAATTCACACCTGGCAGCGGCGAAGTGCGGCTCTCCGCAAAAATTAAATTTTTCTGTGGCAGGGAGGCGTGTTCATGTGTTTCAGGTGGGATGAAATTCTTTGTAACACAGGTCAACATGTCACAGGAGTCACAGGATCTATTTACTGGTTGGCTGCGGGTCCTCTCTGGCCGCACTTGGCCGCTAAAAGTTAAACTTTTCCCAGCTTTTGTTTGGCCGCACTTCGCTGCAGAATCAAACGGCCATTGCTTGCTGAGCTCGGGAGCACCCGCAGCTTTACATAGACATTGCATGCCAGCTCACCGCAGGACGCACTCTGCCACTGCTCCGGTGTGAATTCGGCGTAAGTGGTTCTGTTGCCTAAACCTAAGTGAGTGGTTTTGTTGCCCCCTGCTGGTACGGCACCTTCATACACACTTGTAAATTTCACGCCTCGGCAAGGCCAAACGTGACACTAACACGCTATCCTCTGGTGGGCAGGCGGGTCTATTACACGCTTTGGCGTGATACTTGGTTGGAAGAGTTGGTAATTTTTTGTCAATCGACTAATCGATTAATAGTCTAGCTTTAGAAATGCTAGAGGTTTTGGCAAAATAATGAATAGAGAACACTGATGACCTTCTGATTAATTACTAAACAAGCTCCAACACAGTAACTTGCAGTGTATTTTATGAAATCTTCTTGTAATGACTGAGGACTGTGATTTTAAGGTGAAAACTATGTGTGATGTTTGCTCAGGGCAGCGTCTGCCAAGCTTTACACAAACTACAACATTATCCTAGACTGATATTTCGCTGTGGCTACTGGGGTTAGGCTAAGTAAACATCGCTCTGTGGTTGTGTGCATCGATGAATTTCATATGTAGGTCATGTGCTGGTCCATCCAACCATCCTTTGCATGAACTCACTGAAGGGTCATTATTGTCCAGGTCGGTGCCAGGTTTAACAAAGAAATGGTTGTAAGCAAAACAAAATGAGTCATGCGTTAAAGTTAGCATAGGCTTCATTAAGCATTCAGTGGCACTGGGTTTGTAGAAAGCAGCACACGGTGAGCAGGAGGGATTCATCTGGCTTCTTCTATGATCGGTTTGAACTGCCTGTAGAAAGAGCTACATTTAGCACATTATTTTTAACATAAATCTGGATTGAGTAGAGCCAGTTTTAGAACAGTTTCGTTCTTATTCATTCAATGAAATCTGTGTTGGTGTGTGTGAGAGAGAGAGCATGGGAGCAGCGTGTAGGAGCTGTCCATACCCTGGTACTGACAACCGACCAATAGCGTTAATCTTCTGATGTCGGCTGACAGAGCATTAGCCAATCAGGTTTGCAGCTGATCTGTGCTGACTTCTCTGCGCTGCTCCTGTAGTGGAGGATGTCAGACTGGGCCAGTACACATGGCTGATGGAGGCAACGACCACAGGAAATGGGATTTGATAGGTTGTTTATTACCTTCAAAAATGTTCAGCGGGCAACTGACTAAGAGTGGAATGTTTTTATGACTTAAGGGGCGAGACTGAGAAAGAAAAAAAACAAGAATAAACTAGTTTGAAGGCAAGCGTCGTGCGAAACAGAAAAAAGGAAGCTGTTGTTTGATGGTTAGTTCAGTAGGACACTTTGAAAACCAACTGCAATGCTTTTTAACCATGCATGCAGTGACTTAAATCACAGACTTGCACACCAGTCTTTTATTTATTTATTTATTAAACCTGGAGTAATGCACCTTCAGTAAACCTCTACTACTATAGTCTGGACTTAACATCAGCTAAGCCAAGTGCAAATGCCAATTGAATCAGTTTTTGTGAATAAGAAAAGTATAAGCAAAATCCAGCTATTTTTTTGGCAGATTTAGGTTGCCATAAACAGCCTTGTGTAATAAATGACAAACATATTATTTTATTGACAGCGCTAATTGATAGACTCCTGCGTGCTAGCTCTGGCCCATCACATTGTAAACACGGTACATGTGCACTGAGGTAGGTCGAAGTTAAATAAACTACTGTTGCACTACAATCAGGTGTGTTACCTTTTCACTGCTGCTTAAAAAAGCCTGCTGTGACATCCCTGATCGGGGTGAGGCCAGGATTGCAACACACTTATAAGTCTGAACCAGTGGCTCAGCATTCAGTATTGTAAGTAATAGGACTGCCCCCTCTTAGGGCAACTAATCGATTAGTAGTCAACACAATTGGATGAGTGTTAGTCAACTAAGAATTTCTTTGGTCAAGGACAGCCCTAGTAAGTGAACAATTGAATACAGGCTCTGATATCTGATTTAAATAAGTTCTTAACCAGATATGCTGCTGGTGGTGGCAGGATTTATCTGTAACATAAAAACCCATCTGTTAAAACGGAGACACTGCTGATCAACCAGAGGTGGATGATCTGTGTTGATAAAATGTTACGTTTCTACATAAAAACCTGAAATGATTTTTCTTTCCAGACTAAGTCCTTAGCTAAAGTAATGCATGTGTTTCAAAACACACACAGTGAGACATCACCGTACACTGTTTATATACTGCACTGTGTATATACAGTATACATGCAGTTGTTGTGCAGAGATGAATGGAGACTGGTACACCGATCTGATGTGTTCCCTTGAGACTGGCTGCAGACAGCTCAGCATTGTGAAGCCAGGATGATTAAGCAACCAGTTGTCAGAAGACTAGGAAAAGGAAGAGGAAGGAGTGGACATGGACCTAGATGCTGTTGTCTAGCGACAACTTGAGCGCCATCCTCTTTCCCTCCTGTAAGAAAATTATAAAAGTACCATAAACACACGAGGTAGTGTACTAGGGGCAGGACAATTTATTGGCTATACAGTTAAAGACATGCATAGTTCATAGCTTTTTAAACATTTTCACATCACCAATGACATGATAGAGATGAGACAGTTGGTCGGACTCGGTGTTGCTCATGAAATTGTGGATAGCCAACTCAAAGTAAACAGCCATTGTAATAAACATTCTGGAAATATTGATAGCGCAGACCAAATAACACAGTCGTTTCTGCATACAAGGTTTGAAAAGTGGTAAAAAAATCCTTTTTCTACATCAGATATTGCTGTCGTCAATGCTTTCCTGTTATTTCAGGAGTGTCAGCAGCATCACATAATGTAGCACCTGGGACCTGAGAAAGTGAAGTCAGGTACATTTCGGAGTGAACCTGCCATGTCAGCTGGGTGATATTTACTTCGTTGTTCACTTTTACAAAAAAAAAATAAAAAAATCCAGTGATTGCATTTAGCTCATACGTATTTTTCTGCCCAAGTCCACTGTACTGCATACATTAGTGTAACTGTTCAAGGCATTGTGCTTTATTAGTATGATACGAATTTCCAAAGTGGTTCATGTCGGTTCACTATAGTTTTAAATATGTGCTTTCACCATAAAATAAAGGGTGTTGAATTAAACATCTAACATGTAAACATTGCTGTATATGTCATTATTCAAATTATAGTGGTTTGTAGAGATGGCTGTGCTCCCAGCCAAGATAAGCCAGATAATATTTGGACTGTGACCTTTACGGTTAAAACATCTGGCATGTTGCTTTATGAAGCTCCTATCTTCTTATCTATACCGATATCAAAAGCCTCAGCTGCTTCACTGCAGAGGTGCATAGAGTTCAAAGCATATCATTTAACAGACTGATTGCTCACTGTTGGACGTGGTGAAAAATGGAACTGATCTAATATCAGATTGTTGTGTGATATACAATTGAGGATTATGTATGTCAGTCAGAGTGAGCGTTGTGTAGATGCATTTTGGGATTTGTGTTTTTCCCCTTTATAATAATGCAGTGGATGTGATTCTGTGTGGTTAAAATCTGCTGCAGATCAAAAACGCCCTGTTATGTATTAAGATAGTATTGCAGTGTGGCCTTACCATCCAAAAGAGAGCTGTTCCCCTCTTGTTATACACACATCTCTAACCTGCTGACTCATTCTGTGCTCCCACAGACGTCATCGTTCTTCATTACCATGCAGGTTGCTTGGGATCTGCGTTCTCCGATTTTGAAAAAAGCCTCTCGGGTAGATAGCATCGCTATGGGTCTCCGCACTTTTGATGGATCTCTGGTGGTTTAGCCCTGGACTGATAATGAGGGATGCAGAGTCTGAGAATGCTGCAGTGAATGAGCAATGAGATATTTGTGTATTCTGTCTGCTTACTGTTTATATGATTCAGCCACCCTATGAGGGATATATAGCGATGCTGTTCAGGATGTATCGTAGCTCATTGACTAGTCTTGAAGGTCAGGTTCCTTTGGTAGTTGATGAGTTGAGGAGATAAGTCTCTTCCTTCCGAATCTCATGTTTCTTATTCAGTCCAAAAGCAGTCCAGCCTATTGTCCCAGAGTTCCTGAGCCCGGCTATTGGATGGATGAGACCAATAGATACCCCCGTCTTAAATTTGGCATCAGGGTATCATTTCAGTGGTCATTACACAGCTTGTTTCCTTTCCTATCTTGTTAAAGATCTGGTTGAATAATATTTGTAATTTGAGTTTTTTTTTTGGTGATTTCCCCATAGTGGTTTACACTTGACAGAAATAATGGAATAATACATCTCTAGATGCTAGCATTACAGACAGGCAACTAACAAAGACGCATAATTCAAAGCCACAGTGCAGAAGATGTGGGAGAGGTGGTTATAATTAATTAGAAGCCATTTCAAAATGTTTATTGAAGAAATTATTGTGCAGGTGTCAAACTTGGGTAGCAGGAATTAGGTTATATTTTATAGCCATAGTAAGCTGCCTTCTGTTTGTGTTTTATATTATTTCTTGTGCCCTGAATGTAATGCACAGCTTACCATACAAATTACCAAAGAGATTTTTTATTCTGTGTTAAATCAAACGCGACAACTCCAGAACCTAATCAAAGCAAACAGCATTTATTATTTTGCTAATTGAAGAAAATAAATTATTATTTATTATTATTATTTCCCAGTGCAATCCTAGAGGTTCCTCCTGATGGACCTACAGTTACATTTACAAGACCTTGCTCCTTGCTGCTGCCATTTTAACGAGAGCAGCGCATCATGATGCTGATTATTTCTGACCGTGTTAACCCAGAGTCCACCCCGGGCTTGATGTTTGCTGGGCTGCTCTCCTTCTCACGACGGGTGAGATGAAGATGTGGGCTGGCTCCTCGTGAATTAAGGTCTGCCTGGAGTGTCGCTGCGTCTGGTTTCACTTTCAGATTTCATCAGGCTGTCAAGGAAAAGCTGCGAACAAAGAAGGGAAAGAGCAGTTAATTTTATAGTCCATTTTATTTTGTAGGCGTTGAGTTACTGTGCATTTACATTTTTACTAGGGCTGTCAATCGATTGAAGTATTTAATCACGATTAATTGCAAATTAATCACATTTTTATCTGTTCAAAATGAACCTTAAAGGGAGATTTGTCAAGTATTTAATACTCTTATCAACATGGGAGTGGACAAATAAGCTTGCTTTATGCAAATGTTGTATATATTTATTATTGGAAATCAATTAACAACTCAAAATAATGACAAATATTGTCCGGAAACCCTTACAGGTACTGCATTTAGCATAAAAAAATATGCTCAAATCATAACATGGCAACAACAGCTGTCAGTGTGTTAGTGTGCTGACTTGACTATGACTTGCCCCAAAACCGCATGACATTATCATAAAGTGGGCATGTCTGTAAAGGGGAGACTCGTGGGTACCCATAGAACCAATTTTCATTCACATATCTTGAGGTCAGAGGTCAATGGACCCCTTAACTTTGACAGCCCTATACAAAACATTTGGAGCGTTATTTAGCCTTCTTCACGACAAGCTAGTATGACATGGTTGGTATCGATGGATTCCTTAGGTTTTCTGTTTCATATGATACCAGTATCTTCCCTCTAGCTTCAAAACTGAGCCCGGTACAACCTAAAAAGTTGCGTTAACTTTGACAGCCCTAATTTTTACATGATTTTAAAACATATTTTGAAGCCTGCATTGTTTACATTGGATAGCGGCCATCTTCTTCCCCGCCTTAGCAGTACATCACATCTTTTCTTGGCACGTTATCACCATCAATTTTCAATTAGTGGAATAGCATTGCTTGCACGCAGTACATAATTGCATTACTGCCCTCTGCAGTTCCAGGAATGTGTATTGGTCACCCTCGTGCTCGACTGTGTACGTGTGTGCCATTATTAGGTGCTAGTAGAGCACAAGATAGAAACTAATTCGGCACCCGCTCATCAAAACATTGGTCCATGGCACCACCGGTGGTCACCCTGCTGTGTACATTTGTCTGAGATTGGACAGAGAGACACAGCTTGACCCCGCGCCTTTAATTGTAGCGGCTTCTATCACTGTGAACAAAAACCTAAGCGTTATTGAAAAATCTTAATACAATAAGTGGACAGTACAGAGATGCAATCAAGGTGCATGGATTTGGTAAAAAATGCATGCATTGTGCTCATACTGTTGAGTGCTATATGCTTCCTACAAGCCATTTGTCTTGCTGCTTAAAATAAGCATGACTCAAGATGTTCTTAAGCACTTAACAGGCTGAAATAATTACCACTCAACTAAAGAACTCTTCTGTTTCCTCAATAGATAAATTGTCGCTTCATGTGGGCCACCAGATGCAGAGTGAACCAAACCAATGCATGAAGCATCTTGCAAGCTTGGTTATTTAAAAGTTCCATTAGAAATTGCATGCAGTAACTGGGACTGGTGGGTGTGTTACTAACCGGATTAGAAATGGGTGCTTCTCGGATGACAGATTATTCTGTAATAGCTAGGTCTTACTTACAGCACCTCTTGGTCTTATTTAGTGGTTTGCTGCTCATCCTACACGTTGGCACAGTAACTGCGGTTGCATTTCCACTGTCTTAGATACAGACAGCAGTGCCAGGGAATAGAGTTACACCCCCCTGAACTGAACTGAGTTACTTTATCTGTTTGTGCACACACACTTTTTGTTGTGCATATGCATGTGTGACACTGTAAACACACACGCTCTGGTAAGACAGTTGGACACCAGCTCACAGGCGAGCAGACTCATCCTCAGACTGCAAACTCAGGATTACGTAACGGGTGAAAATCTCCTGGACCAGCTAATACAGATCTAAGTTTCACAGCAGGTTGTCCTGCAGCTTTATACAGCACTGAGTGGGGGAGGGGAGGGGCTGCACGACCAACATCCTTATTATATTACCAACTGTACTGCAGAATATATCACACACCTCTTTTGTGATGAACTGTTAAGTTAAGATGATGTCTACAGTATGCCTGCTAGTTTACTGTACAATTGTGTATGAGATCTGATGCCTTTTCTCAGTGGCAGTTGTTAGAATGGCATGTTAAGTGGAACCCTCATGTTAACATTATTTGTTGAAGATTATTTTGTTGGTCTAGGCAACACTAGAGTTTTAGTTTGTTGGCTTTGTAACTTAATGTTCTTCAGACATGAAAACCTTTTTAGGATATGTCAGATTTTCAGCATGATTTGGCTGCAGTGCAAACTGGGCCAACGCCCAGTGTCTCACCCTGATAGCAATTAAACCCAGGACAAAGAGATGCCATACCTACCTAGCTGTAACTGAGCAGCTTTTCTGATACTTTAATTTTACTTGCACTATATCCTGGTTACATATTCATCATGGCCTGTTTAGTTGGCGGTTTTATTGTTAACTAATATTTTACTTATTCATTTTTTTTTGTATGTGTGACCACACCAGTACAAAAAATATATCATGTATGTATGTTTATTACAGTATATCAAGCTTTCGGTGCACAAATGGATTCATGTAAACACTTTGAACACGTACAACTTGTGCAGTGGATCTGGGACACCTTTATTTTTCTAAAATGAAGCCACTGCTGCTTACTGTTATTTGGAGGAAATCTCAGCTGGAGAGAAGCAGCTGGTTTCCAACCTTGCAGCAAGCGAGAAATCTCTGCTGATTCTGTCACTGCTCCATGCTGATCCTCCCCAAAAGAGCTCTGATGCTGTAGTTTTTTGCATTTGTGCTGCCTCGGCCCACTTTGACAATCAGCAGTCGAGCCTCTCGCCACACCCCTTTTAATATACTGTATTGTCCTGTGTAGACAGAAGTCAGGTTCAGAAGTGGTGGTTGCAATGTGTTTTTTTTCTGCATCAAGCTTTGTTTTTATGCTTCTGCGGCAGCGACAGCTGTAGCTGGAGGCTTTATGTTTTTCGGGTTGACCATCCGTCCATCCGCACCATTCTTGTAAACGCAATATCTCACGAATGCCTTTAGGGACTTTCTTCAAATTTGGCACAAACGTCTACTTGAACTCAAAGATGAACTGATTAGATTTAGATGGTCAAAGGTCACTGTGTCACTGCTAATTATGACAATTTCACAGAAATCTCTAATAGGATAAATTGAGGTAGTGATGACATTTTCGGACAGACATGGATGAAAACTGCAACTTGATTGGCTGTTGGAGAGATACAACTGTGAGGCGGTAATTCTATTTTTTTTTTTTTTTTTTCAATTATTAGCTTTGTCATTGGTACAATATTTTAAGGGCGTCTACCATCTTATTTCTCAACTCAGAATCAACAGATCAACTTGTTGTTTCATCTCAAGTTTTTGCTTCTTTATTAGTTTCTGGGTTGTATTGTCGCCACTATTTGCTAAGTGAACTGAAGGAAGATGGGAGTAAAAAAAAAAATGAACCCGTCTCTGTGTTAGTAGAAGAGCTTCGAGCCATTCTTCAAAAACGTCATAATAAGTTTAAAAAAATATCTTATGACCATGACTTCACGCCATTTGTCAGTTTGTCAAAGCAGTGATAATGGATCATTAAAAATATGTATCACTCGTATAATTTCTCGGGTGAATCTGAATAACTATGGTCAGGAGTGGATCTGTAGAGGCACCGTGGAGCATGAAGGGATGATGTGAATTCACACTGATGTCTCAAATAGACTCCCGTGACTGCAGACATAGCTGAGCTGCAGCTGGCACTTCAGAGCCTTTGCAAAGACAACAGCAGCACCTCCCTCCACCGCCCTCATCCAACTTGCCAGCTTTGACCATGCCCTTGGGTTTCTTCACCCTTTATTATGTTTTCTGACAGTGTAATCCATCTTCTAAACATAAAGCAGTAGCCCGTGCACATCTTAACCTCTGGCTTACTTGTACACAATGCTGAGAAAACGCAGAGAACAACACGATAAAATTCCTCCATCCCTTTATGCTCGGGCTGGATCATTGGAGTAGATGTGATACTGATATCATCTTATCTCCTATATTGGCTGACATGCAGTATTACATAGATAACGACATAATGAGGGTACACGATCTTCGAAAATAATAACAAGAATAACCGTCTTGGTCAGTTTAGACAACACTTCTTATGAACAAGTATCAGAGGGCCTGTATTGTAATTAAGGTCTTTTTAGATACAGTTCAAGAAGGTGGTGAAAGTTATGATTGCTGGAGCTTAAGGTGAATCAATTATAATCATAGACTGTATATAAGAAGTGGACGTAGTCACCGTGACATCACACGTTGGTTTGTGGACTATTGCCGTTTTGAAGCCTCGAGTTCGGCCTTTTTGTTTTTTGCAATCAGAAGTGACATGAAAGGGTGGAGCTAAGTACAACCAAATGCTGAATAAGACATTTTTAGGCGACCAAAAAGGTTATGATTAACTTTCATGAACTGAAATCCCACTGTGAAAGGGTTCAAGTTCTAAGACGAAAATGCGGACAACTCACATACCGGACAACATCATGGTAGCGACCTGTCAATCACAAGGTAGCCACGCCCTAAAGCATCCCCTGCTTTATGGTCTATTTGACTCTAAGTGGGACCATAATTTACTAAATGAACCTCATGCTGTTTTGAAGAAGACTTGAAACTCAAATTTCATGTATGTACCTGTTTGTAATAAAGTTTTTTTTTTTTTTTTAAAGGGAGTTTAGGTAACTTTTTGTTGAACAGTGGCCACAATAACTGGATAATGGTAAATGCTAAAACGTATTGTAATGGTAACACAAGCAAACAGACTCAATGATGTCCTTTATACAACAAGCTATCCAAAGTTTGCTAACATCAGCCTCCATAAGCTGCTGGTCATACCAGACCAAGCAAGGCGTGTATTGAAGTGAGCAAGTCCTTATGAATAAAAGTTTTCACTTGTAAGAAGTTGAATGAGTTATTTCTTCTTTCAAAACATACATACTCTAACTTTTATCAGGATTAATTGATTATTAAAAATCAAGATCAACTAATTTCCTTGTGGTTGAGTTGTACATGGTCTGTACTTAAACATACATCAATCTGTCAGCTTTGACAGCAGTACGCTGAAGGGGAATGCTGAGATTCTTTCTCCTCTCCAATCCAACCGGCCTTTCCACAGTATGTAGGCCACTGTGTGTTCAGTGTTGCTCTGTTCTCCCCTCCTTCGTGTGGAGTTGAGAAACAGTGATGTCATTCTGCAGTCCAACCCTGTTGTCATTCTGTGAAAGCTGCTCCTTTCCACTTTGACTGGACTGCTTTGTTCTTTGTTCATCTGCGGAGGACAAGGTGGCCTAAATCAGTTCGTGGGCTTCCTACTGTGCAAGAACAGAAAAGTGGCATCTTTCATTCTCTGAATACTGACCAACAATGAAGTCCATTATGTTAAAAACTGACACTGTTATTGTACTTTCGTTCCAATCTTCATCGACTTGGTTACTGTTATGAGCTTCGCATTCTGAGCATCGTTTTCCTTTCTGTGAGGGAGGGTGGAGAAAAAAGAGAGGAGTCGATGCACACTGCACAATAGTGATGTAATTTCTTAAAATACTGCAAAAATGCACACTTTTTCTCTCTTTCTTGCCGTGCTACATACCTGATCAGCAAAACAAGGTGCTGTTGTTACAGTGCTCTGCTGAGGCTGCGAAACAGAACAGGATGGATTGGTTTGGTTGCATATGTCACGGTTCTGCGAGAAATGTTTGTAGTGTGAGTTGTGCACAGACCATTTGACCAGTATACCAGTGTGCTACTATACTATATTACAAAGACATTTGACCTTGAATAGACTACTTTTACACACCAAAAACTGACAATAACTGCACTATACTGTATACTGACTGTGCAATATCATTACTACTCAGGTACTGTGCAATATTTCCAGGTGGAATTTCATTTCATTCTCACTGTGCAATATCATTTTTCCACTTGTGCAATTTTTTAATAGTCTGTTTATTGTCAATGCTGTATATACTGCTCCTATTTTTAGACTTCCTTTTATTTAAATGGTTCATATTTTGGTTCACTTTGTTTAGCTCTTTTTTTTTACTGTGTTAGCTGATGCTTCTTGTTTTTTGCACTATCCCCTTTGCTGCTGTACACTGCAAATTTCCCCACTGCGGGACTAATAAAGGAATATCTTATCTTATCTTATCTTATCTTATCTTATCTTATCTTATCTTATCTGTAACACAATACTACACACATTATGCTTTAAATATAATCATCAATTTGGTGATTAATGTTGTAGTCATGTTGTTCTCTTTGTATAACCTCTAAAAAGCAGCTCAAAAACAACCCGACTCCTTGGGCTAGTTTTACACAACTCATCATCCCCAGGGCCGTTAGACCCACAGCTCCCAGAATGCCTCATTACTGGTGCCTGTGCACTGTCCTCTGAGAGAGCAAACCTGATCTTTTTATTTGTTTATTATTTCCAAGGGTGTTGCTGTACATGCTTCTTTGGTACATTTACACACATCTCTACCATAGACTGTGTATATAGAAGGACGACGCGTCTCTACTTTTTCCCACTGTACAAAAATGAAGCCAAAATATCCCGGATACGGGAGTTGTTGACATCATTTGGAGCCAGAGTCTGCGCAGTAGTGATCGCCAATCACGAGCCGAGCACGGCCGCAGCATGTTAGTGTGAGCCACCTAGCTGCTACGTTAGCACCACGGTAGCTGTTTGGCTAGAAAGACACAACAACCTACCATAATATCTCTCTAACTACATTTATGATCAAATTGATACATGTTCTATTACACAGACTTGTGACGGTTATGGAAAGTTAAAGTTACATCTCTATCGTACATTTCCGGAGCCTCCGGTTGCACAACTACTTCACTCAGAGCAGCTGTCAATCACAGCTGCCAATTATGACGTCTCACCCCCATTTTTATAGCATCAAATAACTAATTAAAACCAAACTTATCAGAAAACGAACATTTGAACATGCATCAGCGTGATAAGAACTACCTAAAATGACAGAAACCATCTTTGGGAAAAATGTATTTGACGTGACTTTGGGAGGATGTATGACCTATACTGCAGCCAGCCACCAGGGGGTGATCAAGATGTTTTGGCTTGGGGAGCAGTCATGTTGTCCATCTTTATATACAGTCTATGGTCTTTACCTTTGGCCACTGCAACCTGCAACCTTACCATCATAACTTTATTTTCCCAAACTTTTTTGGCTAGTGCTGCTCCAAACTATTACTCTGTTCCCCGTCCAATAGACCAAACAATGTTTCAAACGAAGCTGCTCTAGATTCAGGCAGCATGTCCCAATCTTCTGTTTGTCCTACTCAGCATCCAGTCTGTCACGTCGGACCACCTGTGCTTTGTAATTGTGCTGAGCTCTGGGAAATGCTTTTCTTTAGATTCGGTTTGACCAGGTGGTGCTTCAGCACAAGTCTTCTCCACTTCATGTGGCACAGCAGTGATCTCTGACAACTCAATTAAGGGAGGCGTCACAGGATGGTGGGAGTTGGAACTGAGTAGAAGCAATAAAGTGAAAGCTAAGCATTTAGTGACTGTTGGAGCTGGACTCACATCATTAAATCATTACTTCAGGCATAAATTGGGAAGTCAGTGCAGCTATTGTTTGTGTTCTGTACACAGTATATTGTACTTATTATTGTGGAGCTGCTAGAAAAGGAGCAGTTAGAGGAGCAGACTTTTGGTTGTATAAGTTTCTTTTCAAACTTAGAAATTTGGGGTTGAAAAGGGCATGAAAGACACTCACTACTACCGTAGTAACTACTGTGAAAATGCTTTTAACCGAAGTCTATAAAGGAAAAGTCCCCCTTCGAAAACATGCTGTTAGATGTGAGCATCTTGTGATGTGCATAAAGTATGTACTTACATGGTCCAAGAAATGCAATGTTCATGGTGAATAGCTGCTTGTAGTTTTAGGATGGATTTCTAACTGATTAATAGCTGTGAGTTCCTCACATGTCACGTTCTTGTCCTTGTGTCTTCTTTTATATATTAGCCTATGTCAAATTTCTGCTATTTTATCTGGTTGACTCCTCATATTTGTTTCAAGAGGTCTGTTAAGCAGTTAATTATAAGCTGCCCAGTGTTTATGTGATTGTATGAAATGTTAAGCAGAGCATTGCTGAAAAAGACTAAACATAATCAGCACATTAAGTTGTGTAGGCACAGTAAAGACAATGACAAGTCAAAGCATGGTTAATGTTAATCTTTGCTCTTTGTTGTTTTTTTTGTTTGTGTTTACAGGAAGAAGTCATTTCTCTTCTCTGCACTCTACGTTGCCTTTATCCTCGGCGGCCGCCATGTCATGAAACAGAGGGAGAAGTTTGAGTTGAGGAAACCGCTGGTGCTGTGGTCGCTCACGCTTGCTGTGTTCAGGTGAGAAAGCACTAACATTATTAAAGGCAGCAAATAAATATTGATTTTCAAACCTAAAGAGTAGCCCTAATTATTTATAATGAGGGCCAGCAGAATAATCAGTTAGTGGCCTAATTAAATGACATTGTGTGATCAATAAATCTTAAGGCATTCATGCCATTCACAAACATTTCATGAGCTTTAGGTAGAAAGACAGCCGATAGAATAGCTGTGTCATGCCGTGATTGCGGTGGCATTTGTCTACATTTACTTTTCATCTACATTACTCAGTCATACTGGTCCTTTTCCTGTGGTTTTCCTAGTTTGAGTCAGTGCGGGGAATAACTTAGACTTGCTTCTTGCTGGGCTGTCATCTTTTGTTTGTTTTAATTTATGTTTATGGCTTTATGTTGGAATAAATACAGTGTATTTAATTTGAAATGATAAAATTTGACGTCTGTCATCGCTGTCTTGTCTGTATAGTATGCCTTTTCTATACATAGTGCAGAGTGCATCTATCAGATACTACCAGCAACAGAAGGAAGCAGGTGATATGTTGTTATGGAGCCATAGCACCTCTTGACACATCAAGTACATAGTTTGTAACATTAAATTTATCACTTGGGGGGGGTTGATTTAAGAAAGAATATTTCAAACCAACAAAAATGTGGTTTAATTCACACAGGATTCTTTGTGGGGTCTAGAAAAAAAAATAGGGGATTTTTTTATTGGAGAAAAATTGATGCATATTTTTAACACATTATTAAAGCTGCAGCTGGTCCGACACGCACGACATAGACTTCACATACTGTATCAACTACGGTAACAAAATAACCACACGTTTTCCCACTTCAATGATTTCTTCTGTCTGGTTTGTCTCTCTGTCCTTGCAGTATATTTGGTGCCATCCGTACTGGGAGTTACATGATAAACATCCTGATGACGAAGGGGCTGAAACAGTCAGTTTGTGACCAGAGCTTTTACAACGGGCCTGTCAGCAAGTTCTGGGCATACGCCTTTGTACTTAGTAAAGCACCAGAACTGGGTAAGTCGAGACCTTTTTTTATGGCATGTCTCACAGTGTCCGTGTAGTAGGTATAATATATTGTTTCCCATGAACCATCTTTCCCAATTAAATTAACAGACCACTGAGGACGGTTTTGTTTTGGATTCATTTCATTGTCAAAATGTCGTGCATGAAGCTGGTGCTCTTTACTGATGTTGCTTTCAGACAGCTAAGACTTAATACTACCAAATGGCAAAGGCATGTTAGTGAACTGCAATTACAATAATTCAGTCATCCATTCATTACAACTGTTCTGTTGCCAGTTGTAGCGTAACCCAATGTTAGGCTAAACACACACACATTAGGCATTACAAACAGGCCTATAGTATGCCAAAATGTAACCTCACAAATAGCCTGTTCCTGCTGACTGTTTTACCACATGCACAAATGCACATAGTGGTCATATAGTATAGGAAGGAATGGCATTATTGGTCTTTTTCCAAACCATTTCAAACAATTGTTTCTTTACTACTGTACATGCTCTCCACAAACCTCCCCCGTCTCTTGACACAACCCAACTTCCTCTATCGTACCTGCAGGTGATACACTCTTCATCGTCCTGAGGAAACAGAAGCTCATCTTCCTCCACTGGTACCATCACATCACCGTGCTGCTCTACTCCTGGTACTCCTACAAAGACATGGTGGCCGGCGGCGGATGGTTCATGACCATGAACTACTTGGTCCACGCCGTCATGTACTCTTATTACGCCCTGCGGGCGGCCGGCTTCAAGGTGTCGCGCAAGTTCGCCATGTTCATCACGCTGACCCAGATCACCCAGATGCTGATGGGCTGCGTGGTCAACTACCTGGTGTACTCGTGGATGCAGCAGGGCCAGGAGTGTCCATCCCACATGCAGAACATTGTGTGGTCTTCCCTCATGTACCTAAGCTACTTTGTGCTCTTTGTCCAGTTCTTTTTCGAGGCCTACTTTGGCAAGTCCAGATTATCGGCCACGGCTGTCACCAAGAAGAGCGAGTAAACAATTGCCATAAGTATGGGAAGAAGGGAGATAATGAAGAAAAAGGGAGTTGGAAATGGAGAGCAGGGACCAGTGAGATAATCTGTTAGTGGTAAGGGTTGTTGGAAAGAAAGACGGGTGATGCAGAGGTGGCGTGGAGGAGTTAGGAGTGGGGTTTGGGGTGGGAGTGGGAGGGTCAAGAGGGTGGCTGGTGTTTGTGCTTGAGCATTACTACTAATGTGCAGATCTAAAATGCCTCAATGGACTTGGCGTCACCGTTGAGGGATGCTGAGGAAGCGGCGCCGCCATGCTCAGAGCCATCACGACTTGTCCACCTGAAGTTTAAAAAGCCCTTTTTTGAATTCATCATGAATAGTTTTTAAAAACCTAAAATATAACCGAATCCCCAGATTTTAAAGAAATACATCTGCCAAGAGCATATGTTTACTTGATATTAAAAAAATAAATAAATTGGTACATATGAAGATGGATGGAGTCGACGTTAACTTGAGCCATCTGAGTATGTTTTTGTCTGTCTGTTGTCAGTGTTTGTTGTTTTTGTTTAATCTGTCAAAGAAAAAGTTTGAAACACTGGTGAGTGTTGGTGGTTGATGTGAACTGACGGGGTGAACGGCACTGTATCTTCTGTGTCTTACATTGCAAAAAGCGATATTTTCTCAGGTCTTAGGTTATCTCTTTCTTAATATAATATGCATATCAAATCAAAGTAGACATGTTTAACATCAGCACCGGTTTACAGTATGGCTAAAAATTCATCCAGTATGGCCGCGTAGTTGAAAAGAGTATGAATGAAGTTGATTGGACTGACTGACTCAGATGATCACAATGCTCCTGGGCATGATGGGAAACAGATGCTGACAGTGCCCTGCGTCACCACTTGTCATGACCTCGCTGAAGTTGCCGACCACACTTGGAAAATGACTTGCCATTGATTTCCAAACGCCTCTCTATGTTGAAGGGTCCCTACCAGTGAAGAAAACTTATCTGTTGGACACTGAAGGCTAAAATGGAGGACAAACATATTTATGTTTTGCAAAAACAAAAACAAAATCAAACATGCAAATTGTCGAAAATCTGCTGTATTGACTTTGAAAAATAATATGTATCCTTAATGGTGTCTGTTGTGCTATTGTGCATTTGCACTGTATCAATGTCAAAAACAATTGTTGCTGAAAACTTAACGTATGAACAAAGAGTGCAAAAATGCAACGTGCCTGTGGTGTGGATTTTTTTTGTCTCAGCTGTGACATCTTGTCATCGCACATAGTGGCAGATTTAGAGGCAGCAATATTTAGAAAGGTTAGTGGGTGATTATCTTTTTTATCATCTCGTAGATGGTATGATTGCATGCATGTCAAACATGATTCAGTGGATCTGATGTAGCTGTAATTACAGCCAGTTAAGTGGTCTACCTGCTGTGAGCTCTTTAGCATATCAAGGATTCCACTTTCAATGTTTGTCAACGCTGGATAAAATTGGCTGGTGGTAGATACAAACCGCATACATGACTTGAGTAATTGAGCTAATTGGCTTCTACAATTGCTGGTTGACCTGCATTCAAAAGTGTCTACATCCACTGTACCTGACCTCCCCCTAGAGGTGCAATAGTGCAATAAAGCTTAATCATTGAGACTAACTACATTTGTGAAAAAGAATGTTAAATGGACAAATCCTTCACTTTGAGTAAGGACAATTAACTTTTTCTTGTTTGAAAATAAGAATCTCTTCTCTCTTATGTTAGTTATTTTTGTACCTTGATCATCTAATTTTTTTAGTTCTTATATGCATAAGCACACCTTAAATCATTCTTGCTGGAATCTGCAAAAGACTCACTCGAGTGAAAACTTTTACTCAAATTAAGTCCCACTTTGTATTATTCAAGATTCAAGATGTTTATTGTCACGCCGGTTATACAAGTACAATCGTGTGAAATACTTTTTGCTGGGAAACTCCATTAAAAATAATAAGTTCTATTACAATAATAAAAGGAAATACTTTGTACAAGGCATATTAAGAACACATACAGTATATACAGTATAAGATATATGATTGAGGTATTGCACTTGTTTATTGCACTTTTTGTGTGAGAAAGTGTCGTATGAATTATCTATTCAAAAGTCTGATAGCCTGGGGGAAAAAAACTGTTCCTCAGTCTGCTGGTGAGAGTCCTGGGGGTCCTGTATCTTCTACCAATTTACCAATATTATTCAACATTCAAGAATTTTATTTGCCATTTGCACCTAAGTACATTGGAATTCTGAGCAGTTTACACCGAGTCAGCTTTAAGAAAAGAAAAAAGGTAAAAAAGGCACAAGGTAATTACAGTACAAAATAAGTAGCACATTCAACTCAACACAATAAATAAATAAATTATTAAAATGTAAAACGCCCTCAGTGTAGTCAATAAATAAACTAAACTACCCTCTGCATAGGAACGATACCCCCAGAATACAAATATACAGTATATATGCTCCATGACCATGTTAAAAGAACTTGTAACTCTCAAAAATATTTAAAAAAATAAATAATTGATATATTTCAGACAATTACACAGTGGAAGGCAGCATATTGCACAGCATTACAGTCCATTCAGTTCAGGTGTACTGTGTGTCAATAATGGTATGGAGGTGAGGTGTTAGCAATATAATTTATTTTTTAGTATACATACACGAATGGTTAGTTTAGCCCAGCCCAACGTGTTTAGCAGTCTGTTAAGTTTATTTGAGCAAAAAAAAAAAAAAAAGTAAATATGGTAGCCGGAAGTGGCTGGTGATGTCACTTCCGGCTACCGTTTCTATTCTGTTCTGAAAGACTCACAACTTGTAAATGAGCTAAAACTTTTATTTATCGTGCAGCAGACCGGATATTTTTGCTTGGCTTGATAAAGAAGTCTTCGACGAATCTGAAAGTGTCTTCAAAAACTAAGGTAAGTTTTGTCAAACGATCTGCGAAGTTTATTTAAATATGTTATGAAGTATACTGTAGTTGTAAACAAGCAGCATTAATGGACCATTTTGTCCTTTAGCAGGAAAAGCACATGTCTAATGACACTGATGACTGCTCACAATAGCAAGAAGCTCTGGAAGCTTATTAATGATATCAGTTTATTTATTTATTTATTTGCACATATATAAAACTGTACAAAATCCAGTCAATGAATGTGTCAGGAGAGGTCAAGAAGCCACAGGCTTATACAACCCCAGAAGAAAAAAACAAAAAAATAACAAAAAAGGTAGAAGGATCTAAACTAACATAATTTTAAAAATACAACAAAAGTTAAACAACAACAAGTACACAAAATGTGCAGAAAAACCTAAACCAAACAGTGGAAAATAATCCAATAAAAACAATGAAATACATACAAAAAACAGCACAGAAGAAAATATATCTAAACATATCAAAAGATAATTAGACATCATGAATTAAATGTGATGATAATTTCCTTTTAAAGTGTTCTAAGGATAACGAGCTCTTGATAACATGTATTTTGGTGTTCCATATTTGTACACCACGATATCTGAGGGAGCACTGGCCATGTTTTGTTTTGTACAGTTACACCTGTGCTGTTCATGCTACCTATGACAGCTCAAAATGTATTGTATGTTCATGTAAAATAGGTGTGTGAGTGTGTTGCAGGGACATAAGCAACTCTATAGTATGTCATACAGGTATGTAGTATGTCATGTTGTGTGATTTATGAACAGTCTTATATAATAGCATTGTTGTGATTAGCAGGTGTTGAAGTCTGTCTGCCACAGTCAAATAACCTGGCAGTGATTTGCATTCACAGATGTGTTTTGTTTGAATCATTCCCCCTTTAAATGAATTGCTGTCATTTAAAGCATACCGCTGAGCTTATTCCAAAGATTTGTTGTCACATACTGTTGGCCACAAATAGAAAAATTAAATGACTATGTGTTACTAAATGCAAACACACTTTTATCCCACTAAATTCCCCTGATGGAAAGAAATATATTATTATTAAGAGCTGTAGGTTGTTGTCTCAACTAAAGATAGAGGATTTTAGATTACTGACCAAGTTAAAATATAATCAAACCTTTTTTCTGGGTGCTATCATATATTTATATTAAGGGTGGTGGTAATTGTTCCAAAATGAAAAACACAGGCATATTGTTGGCAAACACCCCTGTCTGTTTTGACACTGTTGAACATGGTGTTGATTTATTAGCTGCTGTTAACAAACCTCCCGTCTTATTTTATTATGTTCACAAAGTTGTTTTTGTGACAGTTGTCTGAATTTAATTTGATTTACATCTAATTTGTTTTTCACTTTTTTGCAGACAGCCATAATAAGATCTGATCTATGCCCCACAAGGGTTAAAGCCCAGGTAATCCCATCCAATATGGACAGCTGCTATACATCTGCAGCACAGCCAATACATGCATTACTTTACTGTGCAGTTCCCCATCTTAACTGAGTTGATCAAAGTGCAAAATGACTGATCTTTAGACTAATAAAACAGTTATGTTCTATTAGTCTACATGCAACAAGTTCACTCCTGTAAGATGTGATCTGCTTGCACATAAAAGGCCACAGCAGGCACCTGTCTTTTACATGGAAATGTTATAATATGAAGAATTTCTCATAAGAGGTTTTTACCTGCAACTTACTGACTAAGCAATCATTTTTGTATCAATTAAAATTGAATAAATTGCTACTGCTGATAATATACCATCACAGTTTCTCAAAGTTGACTTTGAAGTGGTTTTCCCTGTACACTATCGCCATCTGCTGGAACAAAATGAGCATGGCAAATATGCTCTCCCAGTTTTCATTTTATCTGAGCGTTAGTGAATGTAAGACTGTCTTTAAGAGTGGGTATGTAAACAGCAAGAGCAACTTTATTTATATGCCATTTCTAACATGTTGGTTTCTGTCAATTAGTTATGCTACTCTTTTACATTACGATGGAATTCTCTCCAGGACCAAAGACCAAAAATCTGATTCTGTAGTGTCTCTTTAGTCATTGTCATTCATTTATTTATTTATAACTAGTATTAGGGCTGCACTATTAATCAAAATTTGATCAAAATCGCAATATGGCCTACTGCAATTTTCAAATCGCAGTATTTATTAAAATTGCAATATTGTCGTGCTGCAGAGACGTCCTGGCCTACACATCATATTCTACAGGCTTAAGAAAACATCTTTATTTGGTACAGATCCCTGCAAAAATCACGCTGTAATCATTTTAATGTTTTTCAGTGAAAATCAGAATAATGATGTAAAATGATCATTCCCACAAATCATATCGCAATTGCAATATCAGTCAAAATAATCACAATTAGATATTTTTTCAAAATCGTGCAGCCCTAACAAGTATATCTACTATTTTACCTGAGTAATGAAAACGAGACCAAGTGGATTACCCTACCTAAAAGCACCACTAACCACTCAAAAAACTGAGATCTTTAGCATCGGACATTGCTGTGACTTTACTGTGGAGACTTGTTAGAGTTTGCGTGAGAATAGACAACTTTAAACATGAGAGTACTAGTAGATATAATCCATAAGCAGTTTCAAGACAACGATTTTAGGTTTTAAGTATAACGTTCATTGATGTACATTAAAGTTGTATTGGCTGTCACTTAAGGGGAAGTATATTTCAGGCTTTAAAACTCAAAATGTGCCCTCCAGCTGCCCCTCAGGAGACAAAACAACCAAGGTCCGTTCCAGGTTTGGGACTTTCCCTCCTCTGTGGTGCACCCATAGATTCTGGCTCATGTGTCTTATGTCCAATACATGCATTAGGCCCCCTCCCCTTTTGATTTTAAATCTGCCCAAATCCTCGCAAACTAGTGTTACTCTGTCCTGCTCAAGAGCTGGAGGGACCAAACACTGACCTGAAGGATCAGAGCAAAGCCTTTGAGTGGGTAGC
This sequence comes from Adelosebastes latens, assembly GCA_916700685.1. Taxonomy (NCBI): domain Eukaryota; kingdom Metazoa; phylum Chordata; class Actinopteri; order Perciformes; family Sebastidae; genus Adelosebastes; species Adelosebastes latens. The sequence continues at coordinate 4,183 of CAKAKR010036034.1, read as the reverse complement.
TAATTCCCTCTTTAGCCCTCATCAGCTGTCCTCCAGGCTGGGATGGAGGCGTGAGCGATAAAGCAAAGCTTGCCCCATCTGGCAGAAACATACCAAATTAGCTAATAGAGAAGGAATGAAACTACTGTAGTTACTTGTATGTTTGTTGTGCTGTTAAAAACACTCTTCTCCCATTCCTTTTTTCATTTTAACATGCATTAAATTAACTTTGGGTAACTTTCAGTTCTTTCAGTCTCTGTGTTAATCCATTGGCACATTCAACCCCTCACACCACCCCTTTATTACATTTTGAAGTATTCAACATCTGAAGCCAAAACTCAAACTTAGAGCTCCTACATATCTACAGCAAATGACTTGAGTAGAACATTGGGTGAAGATGATGATTATAAAACTACAGTTGTTTCCATACTTTCAACTCAAACATAGCTAATTTGACTTTTCCTTTTTCTAGATTTTGAATCCAGGACTTTTGCTTGTAAACAAATATTTTTACACTGTGGTATTGCTACTTTTACTTAGTAGAGCCCTACTAGCAAGTTAATAGTAGTAATAGATTGTCAGGTAGTGAGAGGAGTAAATCAATAGAATACCAAGCTAAAAGTAGTGTAGTCGAGTACCACAGTCCTCCAATAAATCTTACCTTCACTATGTTCTGGTTTTGAGGAAACTGTTTGAGAGAGGTTTTGATCATCATTATTTTTTGAGGATGTAGTTTCTATTGCATAATACAGAGGTATTTCTATTATTTTGTCCACCCCATTTATATCGGTGAGGTTGGGCTGAATGACAAACACCCTTCTGTATAATATAAATCCAGGACTATTGTATTAGGCTGCATTCGTTTGCCTTATTAGTACCTAATAAATTGGCAACTGAGTGTATATTCCTAATATTTAAAACAATGTCACCTACACAAATGATACAAAACTGCGGCCCCTTGAGGCCCCCGTTACTTACAGTGTCTGTGACTCTATTGCCCCCTGTTGCCCCAATTGAGGAGTAATACAAGATAAATTGACACTGGGCCCAATTTCATCTTTACTTGAAGGCTGAACTGCTGCTGTTTAGAGTGGTGCCCTAACCTATCTGTTAGCCCTAATGGAGGCCAATATATAGATAAGTGTGTCTTGGCAGGAAAATCAATATCGATGTGGCCCCTGATGGTTTTTGAGTTAAAGTGCTTTGTTTTCTGCCATTGCCTCGAAACAAAGAGGCTGTGGGTCCTTCTATTAACAATTCCCAGTCAACCTTGAGACGGAGTGTCGCAGTCAGAGATAGAAATAGAAATAGACAGATGGTGGAGGGTTGCGGCGTTGGTACCAACATCACTAGAGCGTTAGATTTGGTGGAGGATAGAAACGCATCATCAATGGAGCAAGGGCAAGAGCTTTGGAGAAGAGTGTGATGGGGTGTAACGAGACAGAGACCGGCTATGAATGGCCGAAATAATCTTTCAATTATAAGAAAATAATGTCATTAGAAATGTGTAGTTTGGGTCCACTAAACTCAGGTTGATACCAAATGTGTTGCAGTTATTAACAAAGCACATTTTTGTTGTGAATATAGTTTTATTGATGGAAATAGAAGCAAGCCTCATCTTGCAATTTTGTAATTCCAGTTATAGCACATAAGGGCGGAAAAAAATACATAATCAGAGAAATGAATACAGTGTAAATGAAAACTCTAGAAGGGGGTTGTGTTTTCCAAATAAATATTCCCAAACTCATACTGCCAAGAAATTAGATAGAAATCAAAAACAAGATACCTTCCCTTTCCAAACCAAACTATCCAATTCAGTCAATCATCAATCTATCAATCAGCAATCCAGCTCAGTGTACCCTCACCTTATTCCTAAAAGCATAGATATAAATGGAGCTCTGGCACAAGTAAACAAAGATCTTTTTTATAAAAATAAATATTCAATTGGCTAACAATATCACAATTGTCCGGTCAGCTGTGTTAGCTGAGTTGAGAGCTGTCGTACTTGACTAAATATTATCAGGCAAATGCATTTGCTGTTTTTACATGGTTTACTTCACATTTTGTTCATTTGAGCTGATTGCCCAGATGAGCAACAAATTGTTTCACTCAGATTGACACTGAATTTGAAGGTAATATAGCATATAAATCGAGCCCAACAAAGCCCCTCGTGGAGTTTACCATACAATACCCTTAAAAGAAAACCTCTCACATACAACTATTCCATGAAATAAAGAACAAATGGGGGAAAACATAAAAGTGATTTCTACGTAAACAAAATGCATCCCTTTATAACACTAGCAAGCAGTTATACTGTTCTTATACTCTCCTGCACCGGCTTAATCCAAGCAATTTGAGAAGGGTGTTCAGATATTTGATAATTGGGGGGGAGAAAACGTTGCAATGGTAGTTCAAAGTTTATTCAGCAGATGAAACATGTGGACATATCAATGGTCACGCCAGAAACATAGTTTGCTTTCGTGCACAAACTGCATTTACACCATTTGATATGAGAATTGTGATCCTTCAGGGATGGTGGTGGCCATTGTCAATTATTCAGTGGTAGTTGAAAAAATACATACAAATATTCAAAACACCCTTTGGAGTACAACTATTTTGGCAGACAACCCCATTCCGAGCAAAGCAAATTCTTGAAACATGCAAAACACATTAGGTAAAGTTGTGCCTTTGAGCTTTGCATTGACTTGACTTGGAAATAAAATGTGAATTAAGGTCCTAGTATTTATGCTAGACAAACAGGAATCAAGCTGTTTTTCTTAGATGACTCATGATAACTTGACAAGCAGTACTTATTCTTTATTTTCAAAAGCAAGCAATGGAAGTGGTTTTTCATGTCAAAATTATGACCAGATTTTATTGTCTTTGTTTGCATATGTGATTTGTTTTCCATATTTTTGCCTTCTTTAACTTTTACAACACTTGGTAATATGAAAACACACTCTAGATCTACTTTGGAACTTTGTAAGAAAGCCATCCTGTTCATATGCGTTTTACATATATGCTATTGTAAGCTACAGTTTTAGGTAAATGTTAATAGGGAAGCATTTCATTCCAAATACTTTATATAGGAAAATGGGTCTGTTCGTTTTTTGCACTACGCTTCAGGTAACTTAACAGTCTCAGTGTGTTGACTATAGTTTCCTTTTACCTTGCATCACTTTTGGTGCAGTTTTACACTTTGCACATGACGCTCTTTGCTTTGTCTTGCTAACTAGCCAGTTTTTTGTCTGTGTCAAACAAATTATTGTCACTACATCTTGTAATATACATCATTTTCTGTGCACCAATTTATTTATTCTGGGTAATGCTACCAGATACTTGTTGTGTTTACAATAGCTTTCATGAACTGGCGTGGCATTAATAAATTGTGCGTCTAATAGAAATCTACAGGTGAGAGTAGCAAGCTATTTGTGAGGTATTTCATTTAGGAATGAAACTCATAATTTGCAGTTTGCACATCAACCAGATGTTACCATATATGTGTGTGTGTGTGTGTGTTTATCTGTACAGCTGTGTTGGTCTCTCTGGTAAACTAGGAGGCAGGGGACTCTGGGCTGGGAGTCTGGGAGAGCAGTGGTGGCTTGAAAGACGTACAAGTATATGATCTTGACAGTGACGGACTTGAGCTGTGGGCAGTGGGTTGCGTGGTCTCCATGGCAACGGCCGACACCATGGAACACTCGTACCCTCTGTTGTGTTGGGACAATGATCCCGACTCTTCAGACACAATGTTGTCACCTGGCAAAAAAAATCATAATTTAGAAATTAAATTGCAAACAAAATATCACAGTGTAGTTGCAGATTTGTCTTAGTTACTTAGACAGTATTGACCTTATTCCCTTTTCTTCTTACTGTCAGTTTCAGGTACCTGTTTCTGAAGAGCAGGATGGACAGACCGCTCTCCTGGGACAGCCCATGGCAGGGATGACCATTCCTTCCACGCCATTTTCTGCCACCATGTAGAACTGCAGGTTCGTACAGTAATACATTGAAACGTTGGAGTTTTTATAAACACTTTTTATAACTATAGCTCCCTCCATTTGTTATGTTGTCATGGTTTCTTCAAATAACCAAGTTTAAGTCTACACAATATAGAATTTATAAGTTTAGTTTAGGGCTGTCAAAGTTAACACGATAATAACGTGTTAACGCAAATTAGTTTTAACGCCACTAATTTCTTTCA
>CAKAKR010036033.1:0-14092 GCA_916700685.1 Adelosebastes latens | reverse complement strand
GGTAGTATTATATACTGAATACTGTCCCCTGTGTTGTACAGGTAGTATTATATACTGACTACTGTCCCCTGTGTTGTACAGGTAGTATTATATACTGACTACTGTCCCTTCTGTTGTACAGGTAGTATTATATACTGAATACTGTCCCCTGTGTTGTACAGGTAGTATTATATACTGACTACTGTCCCCTTCTGTTGTACAGGTAGTATTATATACTGAATACTGTCCCCTGTGTTGTACAGGTAGTATTATATACTGAATACTGTCCCCTGTGTTGTACAGGTAGTATTATATACTGAATACTGTCCCCTGTGTTGTACAGGTAGTATTATATACTGAATACTGTCCCCTGTGTTGTACAGGTAGTATTCCCAGTGGTGTACTGCAGTATTGTGTACTGGATGACGGCCCAGCCCGCGGACGCCGGCCGGTTCTTCCTCTTCCTGTCTCTGGGGGTTCTGACCTCTCTGGTGGCTCAGAGTCTGGGTCTGCTGATCGGAGCGGCGTCCACCTCCCTGCAGGTCAGAGGTCAACCTGGACTCACCTGGACTCACCTGGACTCAGCTGGACTCAGCTGTCAGTGAGCTCGCTGACAGCTGAGTGACCTCATTTAGGCGTGTTTGTTGTCTCCCGTCAGGTGGCGACGTTCGTGGGTCCGGTCACGGCGATCCCGGTCCTGCTGTTCTCGGGGTTCTTCGTCAGTTTCGACACCATCCCCTGGTACCTGCAGTGGATGTCCTACATCTCCTACGTCAGGTGGGGACGCCGTCTCGCTGCACCAGTAGTATGTATATTTAACTGAGCCTCCGTCAGCTGATCCTAAAAGCGTGTTTCAGGTACGGCTTCGAGGGCGTCATCCTGTCCATCTACAGTCTGGACCGAGAGGACCTCCACTGCGACCGGGACGACACTTGTCACTTCCAGAAGTCCGACGCCATCCTGAAGGAGCTGGACATGCTGGACGCCAAACTCTACCTGGACTTCATCGTCCTCGCCGTCTTCTTCTTCTCTCTGAGGCTCATCGCCTACTTCGTCCTCCGGTACAAGATCAGCGCGGAGAGGTAGACCGGGACCAGGAGGGACCAGGAGGGACCATGAAGGACCAGGAAGGACCAGGAGGGACCAGGAAGGACCAGGAAGGACCAGGAAGGACTAGGAGGGACCAGGAAGGACCAGGAGGGACCAGGAAGGGGACCAGGAAGGACCAGGAAGGGGACCAGGAGGGACCAGGAAGGACCAGGAAGGGGACCAGGAGGGACCAGGAAGGACCAGGAGGGACCAGGAAGGACCAGGAGGGACCAGGAGGGACGAGGAAGACAACATCTGAGTGGCAGAGTCCGGCATTTAGGACAGATCCTTTAGGCTAACGTTAGCGTGTTAGCTTCATGTGAACGCTGACTCTACTTTGACTCGCTGTTAAAGACACGAAGAAGAGACTAGGATCTGGTTTCAGGTCTCTGAGTGTCATTAGAGGACAGAGTGAGGACTCGTCAGGTCCTGCAGGGACAGGAGCTGGTCTCCTGAGTCCTGGACTGTGCCACAACCTGCAGGACCACAAGAAACCAGAGAACGGCTGATGTTTAGGGACGGACTCTCTGGACATTAATGTAGTTTTACCTGTTACGTCCTCAGAGACACTGTTATCAATAAAGTTATTATGTCCTGATTAAAGATCAATAAAGTTATTATGTCCTGATTAAAGATCAATAAAGTTATTATGTCCTGATGAAGATCAATAACGTTATTATGTCCTGATGAAGATCAATAAAGTTATTATGTCCTGATGAAGATCAATAAAGTTATTATGTCCTGATGAAGATCAATAAAGTTATTATGTCCTGATGAAGATCAATAAAGTTATTATGTCCTGATTAAAGATCAATAAAGTTATTATGTCCTGATGAAGATCAATAAAGTTATTATGTCCTGATGAAGATCAATAAAGTTATTATGTCCTGATGAAGTTGGTGATGAACCTGATGTGAGACTGGAATGAGAGTGTTGGGTCCAGGATGACACCCAGGTTGCGGACCTCCGACGATGGGGAGAAGGAACAGCCGTCAACGTCCAGGTGGAGATCTCCAACCTTCCGGTGCAGGGCCTTGGGAGCCACAACCATGATCTCGGTTTTGTTGCTGTTGAGTTTTAGGAAGTTAGATGACATCCAGATTTTTATTGCATGCAGGCAGTTTACAAGTGACTGTGGGGGTAGCTGGGTGGATGGTTTGGTGCTAAGATATAGTTGTGTGTCGTCAGCATATGAGTGAAAGCTCAGACCGTGGTGGCGGATGATCTGACCAAGCATGTAGATGGTGAAGAGGAGGGGACCCAGCACAGAGCCTTGAGGTACACCATGGTTGACTGGGGCCGGGGTGGAACTGGAGTCTCTGATGGGGACAAACTGTTTTCTGTTTTATGAGGTAGGACTGAAACCAGGAGAGAGCTGAACCGGTGAGGCCGAGGTAGTCAGATAGGCGGGTGAGGAGGATGGTGTGGGAGACTGTGTTGAAGGCAGCTGAGAGGTCCAGGAGGATGAGGATGCTGATTTGACCAGAATCTGCAGCGATGAGGAGGTCATTCGTGATTTTGACGAGGGTGGTCTCTGTGCTGTGGTGTGGTCTGATGCCAGATTGAAAGGTTTCGTAGAGCTCATGGTTGGCCATATGTTGATGGAGTTGGGCAGCCACTGCTCTTTCCAGAATTTTGCTCAGGAAAGGAAGGTTGGAGATCGTTCAGTAGTTGTTGCAGTCATCCCGGTCCAGACCTGGCTTTTTGAGGATGGGAGTGACTGATGCCATCTTGAGGCTGTCGGGTACCAAACCAGATGCCAAGGAGGAGTTGATGATGTTCACCATAATGGGGCACAGGGCAGGTAGGCAAGCCTTGACCAAGGCTGTGGGCATGGGGTCCAGAGAACAGGTGGAGGCTTTGGCCTTAGTGACCAACTTGGCGACCTGAGGAGCACATACAGGGGAGAAGGAGGAGAGGGAGCACTGAGGCAGGCGAGCCCAGTGGCTGAGGTGTGTGTCGGAGGGGGGCAGGCGCCAAGAGCTGCTGATGGATGGACTCAACTTTGTCCTGGAAAAAGTCCAGGAACTTAGTGCACAGGTCGGGGGCGCCTGAGGGGAGGGGGAGATCGAGGGGGCGAAGGAGCCGGTTGATGGTGGTGAACAGCATTCTGGGGTGGTTTTGTTGGTTGGCAATGAGGGTGGAGTAGTAGTGTGTTTTGGCCTGGGAGAGAGCTACTTTGTAGGCCCTCACATGCTCTTTATAGGCCTCAAAACTTGAATATTTGGATTTGAGTACATAAAGAACATCACTGTGAGGATACATGATGATATAAAAACCTACAGTATATAACGGACCCGCTCTTTAAGTTTTAAGCAGAAATGTGACGGCCTGATTACAACATTTATGATGTGAAGAATCATTTCAGGAAAAACATTTCTTTTGCTTTTACCTTTTTATTATATTTCCTGTGCAGTCGCAGCACATTTAATGACGTCATTTGTCGGATTGTGTCTTTAAGCTTCGATGTTAATAAAAAGTATTTTCTCCCATATAGCATCAACTAGCAGCAGCTTTACTGTAATTATTGAGTTGTATGCTTCATGCACCGCCTTTATGTGATTATTTATAGAATATTTGAATCATAATATCGGTCAGTAATATCGCCATAAGGTATTTCAGCTCTAATGTCTCCTAAAAGAGCTAAAAGAGGTTAATAATTATGAGTTAATATGAAAACATTTGATTATTGGAGCTTTAATCAGACAAACAATCCAATGTTACTCTGGTGTAAACCTCTCCACGGGGGGGTGGGGGTGGGGGGGGAGTTACATCACTGCAGCTCATTAACCAAGTCCCTGAGGTCAAAGGTCACTTCAGCCTCTCAGTCAACATGTTTGTCCCCGAGGCGTCTTCACATCAGTCACAGTGAGACCAATCAGCCTGAGCAGACCTGAGCTCTGGTTCCACCGGTCCTCAGAGGGCTGGTAATGACCTCCCCTCAGACCGCTCCGCTGACGTCCTCTGGATGGACAGAACCACATCAGGAAACGTCCCTGAACACATGAAGTCCGTCTTTAATCAGAGACTTTCAGTAACACTCCGAAAGCCGTTTCACACCTGCCTCGTTTGGTCCGGATCTTCTGACTTTTCAGTTTGATCCAAACCAGAATGACAAGTTTGAAACGTCCTCCGGACCAGAGGACTGGGGGTCGGGGGAGTATACAAAGGTGTTGCTGGTGGTAACTGTTATACTGTTAATTAATTGACTCATTAGAAAGTAGTATTCGGGTTGAATAAACCCTCAAAACTATAAGTCGTTAGACATAAAGTAGTATTTCGCTGAAATAAACCTTTAAAATTATAAGTACTTGGACAGCAAGTAGTATTTTAGTGGAATGAACCTTTTAAAGCAATAAGTCGTTAGACAGAAAGTGATATTTGGGTGGAAAGTAGCAATAGTCGCAGTAGTACTACATGTAGTAGTAGTAGCAGAAGGAGCAGTAGTAATAGTAGTAGTAGTAGTAGCAGCAGAAGCAGCAGCAGCAGCAGCAGCAGAACTAGTAGTAGTAATAGTAGTAATAGTAGTAGAAGTAGTAGTAGAGGCAAAAGGAACAGCAGCAGGAGCAGTAGTAGTAGTAGTAGTAGCAGTAGTAGTAGCAGTAGTAGTAGTAGTAGTAGTAGCAGTAGTAGTAGCAGTAGTAGTAGTAGCAGAAGGAGCAGCAGCAGTAGTACTAGTAGTAGTAGAAGTAGTAGTAGTAGAGGCAGTAGGAACAGAAGCAGGAGCAGGAGTAGCAGGAGTAGCAGTAGTACTAGTAGTGATAGTAGTAATGGTAGTAGAAGTAGTAGTAGAGGCAGTAGGAACAGCAGCAGCAGCACTATTAGCAGCAGTAGCAGTAGTACTAGTAGTAGTAGTAGTAATAGTAGTAGAAGTAGTAGTAGAGGCAGTAGGAACAGCAGCAGGGGCAGTAGTAGTAGTAGTACTAGTAGTGATAGTAGTAATGGTAGTAGAAGTAGTAGTAGAGGCAGTAGGAACAGCAGCAGCAGCACTATTAGCAGCAGTAGCAGTAGTAATAGTAGTAGTAGTAGTAGTAGTAATAGTAGTAGTAGAAGTAGTAGTAGAGGCAGTAGGAACAGAAGCAGGAGCAGTAGTAGCAGCAGTAGCAGTAGTACTAGTAGTGATAGGAGTAATGGTACTGGTAGTAGAGGCAGTAGGAACAGCAGCAGCAGCACTATTAGCAGCAATAGCAGTAGTACTAGTAGTAGTAGTAGTAGTAGTAATAGTAGTAGAAGTAGTAGTAGAGGCAGTAGGAACAGCAGCAGGGGCAGTAGTAGTAGTAGTAGTGGTTGTAGTAGTAGCAGTTAGACAGTTGATTTTGTACAAATCTACCCGTCAAATCTCTGCTTCTTAGTCAAAAACCTTGAGTCCAATCGGCAAAATAATATTATCATCAGAGAGACGAGTCTCTGCCGAATGCATTGATGTCGTTTTTATGTGTGTAGAGTCAAAAATGTGATCATGGTAGCAGGTTAGAAAAGTCCTTTGTCTGCTTTCCCTCAGACATTTCTCGTCTGATTTAACATTGACTTCAATTGGGGATTTGCTTGGACTTCCTCTCACTTTGGGGATCCTAGAGCCAAATGTGTAAGTCTGTTTGATTCCATAGTTACATGACTGCGATCAGCACAACATTTCCTACAATTTTACCTAAATTTTATCCATGAAGAGTGAAAATTGTGGGTTTGGGAGAAATTTGTTCGTAAAAGTTACAGACAATTTTAAAGGTCTTCTGCACTCTAGCTCTTAACATTCCATCCAATACACACCCATTATAAACTCGGAAAAGGTCTGAAAACAGCATAAAATTTAAAATGTGACAATTCAAAAACTATAAAAGATATCAAAAATCTGAATGTATGTTTAATAGTTCAAAGTCTTGTAACCTGTTTAAAGGTTAAATGGTGTCTGTAGCTGCGAGTATGCGGGAGCAGTGAGGTATGTGTAAGAGGATTTGAAGATTTTCTTCATTGGGTTACATAGTAAAAAAAAAAAAGAGAAAAAAAGTTTAATATTCTAAAAAGTATAAATGGTAGAAAAAAGTTGAATGTAAGAACTAATGTCCTTAAAGAGCTGAATATTTTGATAGTTGAACAGTTTCTGTAGCTGAAAGTATGCAGAAGTAGTTAAAGTCTAAAAAAAATGTACGGAAGAAATAGAAGTTGAAGTTGAAGAAACCTTAGAAGAACAACAGTGTGAATGCTGCTGAATCAGCAATTAGGAGTGAGAAAGTCCGAGTCAGACGAGCGGGAGGGGAAGTTTATGGGTCAAAAAAACAGGGCTTTCATTCAGGAGACCGCTGTTCGTGTCCCATGTGAAACCAAGTCAACGTTGACTTATTTTTCCGTAGCTTTGTTACGCAACTTCCATACTTTACTAACGGCTTACGTAACAAACATAGTTATTTTACCAGTAATTTTAGCCGATAGGCTGGTATGGTCCCTGATGATAACACAGGACTGGACTGTTAGATTCTTTGTTCCTGATAAGGTATAAAGCAGCAGATGTGTCTGCAGCTAACAGAGGTGACTGCTGCAGTCTGCAGCACAACAGGTGGCAAACGCAGAGCTGTTTGTGACGTAATCATATTTCATTTACAGATTTATAGGTCGGTAACAATCATTGAGGGAGGGGAGTTAATTTTCAGTTTAGCCTGTTTGAGAGGTTTTGCACTCAGTTGTCATTTTTTGCCTTAAAGAATGTTGAATTCAACTTCATCAACTTTATCTTATTTTATTCTTGAAGCTTATGTGCATGTTGGAAATTTAAAGTACTTGTATTTTATGATAACTGCAGTGTTGTACATTGTTATTGTTATTGTCAACACATTTCTCATCGTGGTTATCTGTAGTAACAGAAGCTTACATGAACCTATGTACCTTTTCCTGTGCAGCCTGTTTGTAAATGAACTGTATGGTAGTACAGGGTTGTTTCCATTCCTTCTGGTTCAGATCCTCTCTGACATTCACACTGTTGCTGCTCCGCTCTGCTTCCTGCAGATCTTCTGTGTTTATACATATGGAAATATAGAAATTTGTAGTTTAGCCATCATGTCTTACGACAGATATCTTGCTATCTGTTATCCTCTACAATATAACACACGTATGACATTTAACAAGGCACTTTACTTTATTATTGTGGTTTGGTTTTACTGTTGTGTGAAATTCTTAATCACTTTATCTTTAAACATCCGTTTGACACTTTGTGGAAACATCATTAACAGTTTGTATTGTCATAACTACCTTGTTGTTAAGTTGGCGTGTTCTGACACTCAAGTGAGTAACTATTATGGACTTTTTGGTACTGTTCTCTCCATCTTAGTCCCTATGCTTCCAATCCTTTTCTCTTACATGGAAATTTTCAAAGTGTGTTCTTCTGGTTCTAAACAGACCAGGCAGAAAGCTGTCAGTACCTGCACACCTCACCTTGCTTCATTGCTCAACTTCTCTTTTGGCTGCTGCTTTGAAGTACTTCAGAGTAGATTTGATATGACCAGTGTACCCAGAGTGTTGCGTATGATTCTGTCACTGTATTTTCTCATCATACAGCCACTTCTGAATCCTTTCATGTTTGGATTGCAAATGACAAAAATACGTAATACATGTAAACATGTCCTCTGTTATAAAATGTTAGGCTGTCGCAGAGATTCTATGTAGAGGTAATAACAAAAGTGTCAGTAAATATTTTACATTATATTTTTTAAAGTGTTGATTTTGCAAAAGAAATATATTTTACACTGATTAATTTGGGATATGATGAAATTAAATAGTTACAGCAATGAATTTTAAAAACATGGAAAGTGTGACACGAGCTCAAAGAGGACTCAGTGGGAAATATTGAGTAGTTGATTATATTTTTTGTATAAGTTTGAGACATCAACCTCTTAAATTGTTATATTGATAACAAAACTCATGATTAGTGGCTAATTCACATGATGCCAGAGCAAAAGCACTGCGTAAACATAACAGCTTTTTCTGTGTTAGGCAGCCAGTGAGTGCTTTCATCATCAACATTAACATAGAGAAAGGATGGAATAGGCTGTTTCTGAAAGGTGAGTGGGTTATGTAATTAACAGAGCTTGAATGACAAATAACCCAGATTTGGCACTTGTACACGCCATACAATATTTTTACCAAACCTGGAGTGGAGTTGTCAGGGATGCAAATAGGAGCTAGTCTAGCTATAAGAAATTATTAAAGATAATTATTAATATCAATAAAATATATTGATAAATTATTAATACTGTATATATTACAATATATATATAAATAATAACAGGGCACCAAATTATGTTGGTACATGAGCTCAAAAGACATTGAGAGGGCCATCAACATAATTAATAATTATCAAAAATAATAATTATATTGAATAATATGATTTAATTTACATTAAATCATCCTCAGGGCACCACTCTTTGAAACAAACAGAAAATGATAGCAAATTAATGTAGTCTCATTAATAAGTCTCATTAAATATACCAAACTATGAATTTGGACTCTGATTAATAATTAAATTAATAGAGATGCAAAGCATTAACAGTTAGGTACAAAACTTATATCACAGGGCTGGTAGCACACTGTGGCTCTACTCAGGCTCTATTTAACTCACTCAGGCTGGAATGCAAGGCAGTAACAGCCAGGTACAAGCTCTCTATGTTGCACAGGGCTCGTGGCACGCTGTGTCTTAATTAAAGTAGCATTTTGATTAAAAGCAAATTATGACAGCTTGACTAGATTGCATTGAATACCTGGTATTCAAATGCTGAACCACAAATCTTTCAAGTTCTACAGGGTAGGTTAACTTGAATTAGCAGCAACAGCAAGTTCTTAATAAAACACAATGAAGGTTCAAAGTGTTATCAATGAATCCATATCTCTCAAATTACAATTCTCTCAACAATGTACTTGTTTATAAGTACAGCTGGATGTCTACTCCTGTGGAAGACTAGTGGTGTAGAATGTAAACACTTTTGGTTTGTTTAGAAGTTTAATAAGAAATTTTGGTGTTGACCAAAAACTATGCTGAAAGTAATATTGCCATCAATACTATGCCTCACACGGGGCACCAATAATGTTGGGGACGCAGATGGGAGCTAGTCTAGATATTAGAAAATATTAAAGATAATTATTAATATCAATAAAATGAATATGAATAAATTATCAATATATATTAATAATAATGGGGCACTAAATTATGTTGGTACAAAAACTCAAAAGACATTAAAATGGCTATCAAATAATATGATTTAATGTATATTAAATCATCCTTTGGGTGCCCCAAACATAGGAGTTTAAGTATCTCTGGATTTTGTTCATGAGTGAGGGTAAAATGGAGCAGGAGATGGACAGGTGGTTTAGTGCGGTGTCGGCAGTTATGCAGGCGTTGTACCGGACCATTGTGGTGAAGAGGGAGCTGACCCGGAAGGCAAAGCTCTTGATTTACCAGTCCATCTACGTTCCAACCCTCACCTATGGTCACGAGCTTTGGGTAGTGACCGAAAGAAAGAGATCATGGATACAAGCGACTGAAATGAGTTTCCTTCATTGGGTGGCTGGGCTCAGCCTCAGAGATAAGGTGAGGAGCTCAGACATCTAGTTGTTCCTTTGCGTCAAAAGAGGCCAGCTGAGGACGTTTGGGCATCTGATCAAGAGGCCTCCTGGACGCCTCTGGATGCCTCGTTTTGGAGGATTTACGGCACGTCTAACTAAAATTTACTTTTATATAGCATCAAATCATAACAGCAGCTATCTCAAGATGCTTTTTATATAGAGCAGGGTTGCGTTCGAAAAGTAAAAAAATTACATCCTAACGTCTTTTCCTAACCACTTTTCCTTGACCTCAATGGAAAACAAATAATATGCAAGATAAGCATATAGTTTGTTATTATGAACGGCCGAATGGGCGTCACTTTAAATGCTGCGGCCGCAAGGAATTGTAGGATGTTATTCTCTCTTTTCCTTTGGTAAAGGATGGTCCAGTTTATCCTATGCTAAAGGAGATAATAAAGGAAGCATTGAAGCTCCTTTCCTTAACATTTGGTGAATTCGAACAGCTCTTGTCATGGCTGCTACTGAGGTACTTCCGGATCATTTCACTCCGTTAGGAGCCTTCTTAAGCAAAAAGGACTATTCGAACGCAACCCAGGTCTAAACTGTACTCTATAATTTAGTGACCCACAAGAGATCACCCATGAGCAGATGAGGGGTCATTGAATGTCGATTGAAAGGCTGGTATGGTCCCTGATGCTGACGATAACACGGGACTGGCCTATTAGATTCTTTGGTTCTGATAAGGTATAAAGCAACAGATGTTTCTGCAGCTAACAGAAGTGACTGCAGCACCACAACAAGTGACACAGAGTTGTTTGTGGCTTGATCATATTTCATTTACAGATTTAAAGGTCGGTAAACATTCATTGAGGGAGGGGAGTTAATGATCTGTTTAGTGTGTTTGAAAGGTGTTTACAATTTGAACTCAGTTGTAATTTTTTTACCTTAAAGAATGTTGAATTCAACTTCATCAACTTTATCTTATTTCATTCTTGAAGCTTATGTGAATGTTGGAAATTTAAAGTACTTGTATTTTATGATAACTGCAGTGTTGTACATTGTTATTGTAATTGTCAACACATTTCTCATTGTGGTTATTTGTAGTAACAGAAGCTTACATGAACCTATGTACCTTTTCCTGTGCAGCCTGTTTGTAAATGAACTGTATGGTAGTACAGGATTGTTTCCATTCCTTCTGGTTCAGCTGCTCTCTGACATTCACACTGTTGCTGCTCCGCTCTGTTTTCTACAGATTTTCTGTTTGTATACGTATGGAAATATAGAATTTTGTAATTTAGCCGTCATGTCTTATGACAGATATCTTGCTATCTGTTATCCTCTACAATATAACACACGTATGACATCTAACAAGGCGGTTATTTTTATTATTATGTTATGGTTGTACTCTTTTGTGAAATTCTTAATTGTTATATTGTTAAACATCCGTTTGACACTTTGTGGAAACATCATTAACAGTTTGTATTGTCAGAACTATCTTGTTGTTAAGTTGGCGTGTTCTGACATCAAAGTAAATAACTATTATGGACTTTTTAGCACTGCTGTCTCCATCTTAGTCCCTATGCTTCCAATCCTTTTCTCATACATGAAAATTCTCAAAGTGTGTTTTTCTGGTTCTAAACAGACCAGACAGAAAGCTGTCAGTACCTGCACACCTCACCTTGCTTCATTGCTCAACTTCTCTTTTGGCTGCTGCTTTGAAATACTTCAGAGTAGATTTTATATAACTGGTGTACCCAGAGTGTTGCGTTTGATTCTGTCACTGTATTTTCTCATCATACAGCCACTTATGAATCCTTTCATGTTTGGATTGCAAATGACAAAAATACGGAATACGTGTAAACATGTCCTCTGCGGTAAAATGCCTGGTTGTCGCAGGGATACTATGTAGATGTAACAAGAAAAGTGTCAGTAAATATTTTACAATATCTCGTTTTAAAGTGCTGACTTTGCAAAACAATAAAGCCCAAACTGATTAATTTGGGATATGATGAACTGAAATAGTTCCAACAATCAATTTTAGAAACATGAAAAGTGTGACATGAGCTCAAAGAGGACTCAGTGGGATGTATTGAGTAGTTGATTGTATTTCTTGCATTCGTTTGAGACATCAACCTCTTATATTGTCATATTGATAACAAAACTCATGATTAGTGGCTAATTCACATGATGCCAGAGCAAAAGCACCGCGTAAACATGACAGCTTTTTCTGTGTTAGGCAGCCAGTGAGTGCTTTCATCATCAACATTAATATAGAGAAAGGATGGAATAGGCTGTTTCTGAAAGGCGAGGTGATTATGAAACACATAGAATATTTTTACCAAACCTCTTACTTAAAATCCTTAACTGTTGCACAGGGCCAGTTATGCTAAGATTTTTACACACTCCGCGTGTACGGTGTTTACTTTGGATTAAATTACATAACACCAGGCTGCTACAGAATAACCATAGAACTTTACACACATCAGACTGGTGCGTTATACCATCGTATTCAACTCTCAAGTTATTTATTGTCATATTCACTATAATTACAAGGAAGCAGTCATTGGCAATGAAACTCTTAGATCTCGTGACAACCGATGACAACAGGACGGAGGCGATGACGACAGGATGCAGGTGAAGACAAACAATGACAGGACGTAGGCGATGACTACTGATGACGACAGGACTTAGTCGGTGATGACAGGACGTAGGCGATAACGAAACGACGTATGGAGCGACGACAGGATGTATGCAGCAATAACATGACGTAGGCGATGACGACAGGACGTAGACGACACCAACAAGACCGCACCGGGCTTTCAACTAACTCCAATGTAAACAGTTCCACGTCCTTTTTGGTTGGTCAGAGCAACAGGCGTAGTGTTAAGAGTGAGAATGTCCGAGTGGGACGGGCGGGAGGGGAAGTTGATGGTGTTCACTGTTAGTGTCCCATGTGAAACCAAGTCACCGTTGACTCATTTTGCCGTAGTTTTGTTACATCACTTACGTACTTAACCAACCAGTTACGTAACAAACATAGTTATTGGTGACCCTTGGAGGGGTCATTGAATGTCAATTGATAGGCTGGTATGGTCCCTGATGATAACACGGGACTGGCCTGTTAGATTCTTTGGTTCTGAAAAGGTATAAATCAGCAGATGTTTCTACAGCTAACAGAGGTGACTGCTGCACTCTGTAGCACAACAGTTGGCACAAAGCTGTTTATGACGTGATCATATTTCATTTACAGATTTAAAGGTCGGTAAACACTCATTGAGGGAGGGGAGTTAATATTCAGTTTAGCCTGTTTGAGAGGTTTTTACAATTTGCACTCAGTTGTCATTTTTTGACCTTAAAGAATGTTGAATTCAACTTCATCAACTTTATCTAATTTCATTCTTGAAGCTTATGTGCATGTTGGAAATTTAAAGTACTTGTATTTTACGATAACTGCAGTCATGTACGTTGTTATTGTTATTGTCAACACATTTCTCATCGTGGTTATCTGTAGTAACAGAAGCTTACATGAACCTATGTACCTTTTCCTGTGCAGCCTGTTTGTAAATGAACTGTATGGTAGTACAGGGTTGTTTCCATTCCTTTCCGTTCACACTGTTTCTGCTCCGCTCTGTTTCATACAGATTTTCTGTGTTTATACATATGGAAATATAGAAATTTGTAGTTTAGCTGTCATGTCTTATGACAGATATCTTGCTATCTGTTATCCTCTATAATATAACACACGTATGACATTTAACAAGGCACTTTTCTTTATTATTATGGTTTGGTTTTACTGTTGTGTGAAATTCTTAATCACTTTATCCTTAAACATCCGTTTAACACTTTGTGGAAACATCATTAACAGTTTGTATTGTCATAACTACCTTGTTGTTAAGTTGGCGTGTTCTGACATCAAAGTATATAACTATTATGGACTTGTTATCAATAAGAAAAGTATCCGTAAATATTTTACAATATCTTGCTATAATGTGTTGATTTTGCAAAAGAAATAAACTGGAAAAACAAAGTTTGGAAACTTATGTTTGGTGGATTATTTCTCTGTTGTTCCAATGCTAATGGTCATTGTATTTTACATCATTGGAAAGCCTGTTTATTTACCTTCGCAATGATGTCCAACTTGTAAGGATCATGCATTTGTGGGATGAGCAGCACAGCTGATTATGTGGGTAGCGCCCAAGAAAAATTTGCCAAAATGCTCCGTCAATGGTAAACAGTGTATTCTCCTGTTGGTATTGACTCTTGTCTTGAGTTGTTTGGTGGATTGGATGATTGAACTCTCTATCAGTAACAAGGAACAAACAAGACATGTTGGCTATTTTACACTTTATTCATTTAATACACCGTCAGGAGCCTCAGTAGCGGTGGAAGATCCATACGCAGCCACAACAGCCTGGCACCTCCTCCTCATGCTGGTCACCAACCTGGTCACACGTTGCTGTGGGATGGCGTTCCATTC